>VZUI01065201.1:0-21088 GCA_013401135.1 Cettia cetti | reverse complement strand
ACAAAATATCACCCCCCTGTGAAAAAAAAAAAAAAAAAAAGCCAAAACTAAAAAAAAAGAGAACCATAACAAACAAAAAAAACCCTCCATACCTTGACTGAGTTATTTTAGAGTGGGAAAAATGGAAAAATAAATAAAGGAGACAACCACCTTGCTGTATTTTCCATGAACCAGAGACCTAGACAAAATAACCTGTTAGTTCCTAAACCACCACTCCCTGTGTTTGAGAAGGATGCCTTAAAGATATCAGAATGAGTCCTGTGAATATGGGTGGATGGAGCAACATCTCTGCCCAGCGACTTCAGTACTGTGAGCATTCTAGTCATGTCTGCCTTACACCTCACTTGGTAGCAGTCAGTGCATTCAGACTGAAGTATTTTTGACAGGTAGGAGGATACCATGGCGCAAAGCCATAGTGCCAGTCCTAAAGAGAGAGGGGAGAGGCTTTGCCAAAATATACTCCCTCAAAGGTAGCTGCTTACTGTAATCACACATCATTTATTGAGTATGAAAGACAGTCTGATACTGGCAGGGTGAAATGACCTTGCAATTCATTTCACTTTTCTTTGTCACAGACAAGACACAGCTGGGTCAGACTGAGGTTCTTACCCACTATCTGACCAACATGGGCTTTTTTCCACCCTGCCTAGCATTAGTTTTCTTTATAGAGACCAATTAGGAGAAATTCCTCCTCAGAAGTTAGCAGGTCAGATAGAGTGCAGGTGTTTACACTAACCCAACTCAACTGCTCCCTGCTGAATCTGTCCAGAGCATTATCCAGCATGTCGGTGGTCTCCAGACACTATAGGGACATTGCTGACTTTGCCTGTGCTTGCCCAGAGTAGAAGGGGAGACCACCAGGATGTCTCCCAGAGCTGCTCTAAATACTGCTTGTCCTTGCATGATGCATCATGGCATTTATCAGCCTGGTCTGACAGAAAAATAGTATTGAGGCTTTTTTCAGATAGCATTTTGGGAACATCTTAGTGCATCAGTCTGAGTTTCTCATTACTGGAATGTGCAGACTTTATTAAATATGTCTGTGCAGTTCCATGTATCACATGGTTTTCCTGAGTTTTAACAGGTTCATTAGTTTTGTGACAAACAACATTACTATAGATAAGATATTTATACAGAGTAAGATGGAGCACATATAAAAATATTAACCTTGTTATGCTGATCCATGTTTTAGATGCTACCCAGTGTCTGAGTTCTTCACTTATCTGCAGGTCCTTTTGTTTAAGTAATTAGGATATTTTGTTGACATTAAAAGGCTTGAATGTCTTAGAAAGTTTGAAAGTATACATTCACCTCCTTTCACTGCACACAAATTGCCTTTCAGTCATCTCATAGCATACAAACTGTGCCATACTCCCTGGAAACTTGACTGATTGCAGTGAACTCTAGACAACCAGGATAAGTTTATTACTAACATATAAGCAGATAAGAGGATGTGGGCAAATTTTGGCAGATGACCATCTAGTGACATGACAAATGTGCTGCTTTCAAGCCAGGTACCATAAACCAGCATGTACGCACTGCCTTTTTTTTTTAATCCATAGCACACATTGCATAGATAGGTTCTTATAAAATAGATATGCTGTAGGTAGTAAACATGGATTTATTTTGTTAATGGGTTCACTTGCAGAAAGTCACTAACTCTTAATGCACATAGCTGCTGAGGATCAGAATGTGTATTCATACAGTAGACTCTAAGTACTCCTGTGGCAAATATCCCTTTGTTCCAGCAAATTTTTTTTTCTTTATTTCTCCTAATTAATATACAGACGGTGCTCACTATTATTTTCCCAGGAAAACCATTTCATTTTGGCTAATCAGATCTTCTCCGTTTGCTACTCTTTTCTTTATGGTTTTATAGAACATCAATATGTTTTACATGTGCTTGCCTGATCTCTTGCTTTGAGGTCAAAAAATTTCATAATGCAAAATGCAGATCAAGATTTTTTCCCTTATAAATGAAATGAAAGCAAAATATTCACCTCTGTAGTACTTTTATAAATCAAAGCATAGAATGATTTAGGATTCTCTCTGATGAAAAAAAGAAAAAAGACTATAGAGAGTACTAAAAGTCCTGTGTACAAACACAGAAGGCAAAGGCATACAAGGTAAGAAAAATGTTGTGTATGACATTTGTGACATACACAAATGCTATGTATGTCTTTGCAACATTTACTCCCAGACACTTGGGATGCTTTTATTGTAAACAATAATGTAAACACCTTAAGATAGTTTTACAAGAGCAAAAGGAGACAATCTTCGGTACTAGTAGAGCCATCCAAGCGCTGCTGAATTCCCCACTGAGCTGGGATCCAGCCACTTTAAGAAAGGTTCTCATGGGCACCACATGGTGGATGTGACAGAACTCACTCTCAGGTTTCTCCTGAGTCCCTTTTGTATTTCATAACACTTAAAGTCATGCAAATAGATATCATGCTCAAGGAGCTGGAAAAACAAATTCAAACTGACGTAATATGGCTGGGTAAAATCATCTCATGAAACCCAAATCTGACATAAGCTTTTGCACTTCCTGTTATTCTGGGAATTATAATGTAAGAGTTTTCTTCATAGCTTTTAGACCATCAGTTGAAGAAGTATTTGAGATTTTTACTATTTGCACAGCATAAAATAAATCAAGTTTATCTACTTTCTCATGGTGGCAAATGAGAAAATGATGGGGCTGGTCTTCAAACTGAACTTTATTATCAACAAACTAAATTCACATGTACTGCTGGTGTAAATGCCCTGAAGTACAGCTCATGCAATAGAGAAACACTCACTAAAAATTCAATTTCTAGCTGCTTTCTGTTGAACCAGCTTATCAGTTTCATCAGTGCAGCCTTAGATTCCAGTACTTCTCTTCATCCCTCTTTCAGCTCATACATAGTAGACCTTCTGGAATGTATGCTGTGAAGACATATAAAATTGGTAAGAATCCTTTTCCAGCATCAAAGCTGGCTAGCAGCTCAAAACAAATATAAGCCCTGCATATAAATGGAATTCCTGTGGATTTTTTAATCATGGAAATACAATTTCTTTCTTTTTTAAAATTTGTCATCCTCAAGGATCTGTTCTTTCTTGCTGCTACTATTGGAGTTTCCTGTTGCTGCAGCTTATTTTTCTTGCCACAGAAAAGAATTGTACCTTGCATAACTCCCAATATTTTGTGGGTGTTTCCCAGATTCCACACTGAAATGGACAGTCCCCACCCAAAAAACTGCTCAGACAACAGCAACAACTGCAAATTAACATTGTTATTCCATTTATACCAGAAAATGTTGTATTACAAGATGGGCATTAAGATCTCCTTTATTTCCCTGTTTTCAGGGCAAAGGGGTCTTTGCTATCAGGCATTCAGAAATTCAACAGATGTTTCAACTTTTTAAATTCTTTTTCATGCAAGTAGAACATAAGATTAAACAAAAAGGTCCAATCCTAATGAGTTATATTATAAAAACCCCCGTGATTAACATTCCCTCTTTGTACACAATTTTTTTGTTGTTGTTCTTTTTCATTTTAATCATAATTTATAAACTGGAGTTTCACAATCCAACTGCCAACATTGAGTATCCGTTCCAGAGCAGCCCTTGAATGGACAGCAGTCCAGCTGTAGCAGAGGATATGACTGGTTTTTCTAGCTGTTCCCAAACCTGACAATGGCATTGGCTGTAAAACAATGCAGATATAGCAACAGTTACTGAAGGAAAGGAAGAAATGAGGGGAAAATAATCACAAAGGAGGTCAAAAATTGATTGCAAAAATCCTGCAAAAATTTATATTATTGAAATCCAAATTTACCATAGCTAAACAGTTCTGATAAATCATGAGCAGCCCATACTGCATCTTCATGGAGGGTAGAATGGATTGATTCTGTTCTCATTTTTTTTCAATAATTTTACAAACTATTCTGTTTTGCAGAGTTATGTTCTACCTTCTGGTTTACATTGTGTATAAGAATCTTCCAAGAAACAGGCTGGATTTTTCCCTAGAATTTTTTTCCAACACATTAGATTCCTGAAAGTACATGGGTAGGAAGTCAGCCATCACTTTTGGCCTGGCTTTCCATCCTGCTACTGGCATCAGATTCATCCCAAAAGGGATGAAGGGAATTTGATGTCCAGAGGAAACCACAAGCAGCTGCCAAAGAGGTGAGGGAAGGAATGAGCTGCTTGGACACAACACTGGATAATAATTGTGTCCTTACACAGCATGTTCAGACCAGAACATAAATTCAATCAGAGTAGCGGAAAATGGACTGGGAATGTCAAGATCATTATCAACAATTACCAGCATCATTTTTGTGCTTATTGCATTTCCATTTTCTTCAGTGAAAAGATCCTGTACTTCTGACAGCTCTTCCACAGCAAGTCATTTCTCTTTGTACCATCATCTGTGAAAATAACAAAATAAAGGCAAAAGAAAGACAGAAGCTAGAAAACAACAATTCTAGAAAAATATTCTGTAAAATAGTACAAGGAGTAAAAGGAAAACGAAATATACATTCAATAGAGCAAAATGTTGGAAGGCAGGCAGGGAGGATCACCATATTGTCCCAGGTGCTGTTAAGGACTTTTCCCTCTACCTTTAAATTTTCATATCAATCTTCTTCAATAATCAGAATGAAAACCAAAAAAATTTGTAAATTTTAAAAATTGACTTGTGCATTGTCAGATAGGGGACAGATGAACACAAGGCAGTGTGGTGAACCAGAATTTTCTTGAGGTCCATTCCAACTTCATCTTCCTACAATCCCATGATAAGGCAGAATGATATCAGAGACAGATACCTAACTGACAAAAGTAACTGATCATGTTGAAAAAATGTGAGAGACAAGATCATACTTTAAAGAATTCTTAAGAAAATACTGTACAAGATTTATATTGTGGTAGAATGACCTAAGTGATTTTGGTTTATGTTTCAGGATTACTATTTGCTTCACGGTGAACTGGAACTCTTGTTTCTGTTGGATGCTTCCTTTTTAAAAAATCCCCTGTGGCTTCTTTTTCAGATATAAATAAAATTGAGAAAAATATGTGGAGTGTGGATGAAGGAGGAAAAACAACAGATCCAGACTCCCTGGTACCATTCAGTGGCTGCAGATGCCAAGCATAACAAGTAAGTTTTACAACAAGCATTACCAAATAGTCACCTTTCTCATGAAAATTCTGAGGCAAGAAAAAAATGACAGTTTAATTCTGTGTCTCTTGATAAGCACTTTTCAACAATCCATAAAATGTGGGTATCTACAGCATAATGAAAGTGCTTGCTCTTGCATTTAGAGCTGCAGACTAAAAGTGAGCATAGCCTACAGAAGTTGTGTAGGTCTAGCACTAAAAAATGGCACCTTGCCACCTAGAATGAAGAAAGTGACCCAATCTGCTCCCTAGTCTAAGGCCACATACACATAGGTCACTCAGGAAAAACTTTTCCAAAGTAGTGCACAGTGTCTCTTGTAATAGTTGGTTCACATTTCATCAACACTGCACATATTAGTAGGTTTTCTTATTATCTGCCCCAAACTTTCCCATATGCAAATAAGACTTCTTGCAACATTGGAAGATTTTTCACCATAGCTTTTCATTATAACGTTCTTTAAAATTTCTCATATATTAGATTAGCATCATATCTTTCATTGCTTCCTCAGTTTTTCCTCAGAGATTATGTCATTTAATTTTTTATCCTTTTTGTTGCTGTTCCTTGAAGTTCTTTTAGTTAGTGTACATTTTTTTGCTGTCGTCTGCAGATACACCATATTCTTGGCCTGGGGTTTAAACATTAAGTAAAAAAAGGATCTGTTTTGCATGCTTTATGTAAAATGTTGCTGTTGATAAACCCATAATGAAAGTGCACGTGATATTTTGTTTTCTTATGGGTTAGTTCTTGGTTTGCATTTATGTGTTTCATATTTTCTTTCTGACTGATTTTTTTTTAAATTCTAGCAAATAATTTTCAAGTTCTTTAATGAAAGAACTTAATCCTTTTGCATTTTTTCACTTATCTATAGAGTAAGTGCGGAATTATTAAGCCTGAACTTGCTTCATCAGCTAAATTACATTTGAAGGACTGGTCAAGACCTGTGCTATCACCTTTATATCATCTTGATATTTTGGCCGTGAAACATTGACTATTCCTTTTTGATATGGCTTGTTGACTCTCTATTATGGTAGATGGATGGGACAACAACTTCCCACCAGTTTCAGATAGCTTTTCTGGGAAGGATTGTGTCTTTGAAAATGCATATTGTGGTAACTACTCAAAGATATCAAGTGAAATGGTTTTCTAAAGAAAAAAATTACTTAGAGTTTTGGTTCAGCAACATTCAATGGCTTTGATTCAGTAGATTTGTATTTTTCAATATTGCAAGTTATTTTTACTCCTTTTTTCATTTGTATGTTCCTCGTCTTCTTGGACAGGCAATGTGAGAAGTATTTTTTACCTGTCCAGGGGTGCACAGATTTTATTACATTTTTCTGTAGTACATCTTTGCGACTTTTGTTACCCACTTTGTAAAGAAGCACAAAGACAGGCTCTGGTCACATTTCTTTCACAGTAAGTTTTAGTGCACATAGTTCTCTGCCAGTGCAGCTACTTGAACAATATAGAGAAATGGTAATCCCTGTACAGTTAAGGTCAGAATTTACCACCAGAGGGAGTCTACCTAGTGCAACATGTAGGACAAAATATGCTCTGATTTCCCAATTTCAGACCATAGGTTTTACAAGAAAATCTGAGAATACAAAATATAATAACACGAGTGGCAACCTTGAAGTGTGATCTGAATATAAGCTGTGTTACCAAGTGCAGTGTAAACACCTCTGTTAAAAAAGCAAGTTGATGTATCTTAAATTACAGAATTAATGAAGTAACCTGCTGCTTATGTCAGCTTTGGCATACATGTCTGATAAGAATGAAAGCCAACACGTTGTTTTTCTTTGAGAAAGAATAATATAAAATCCTTTGGCTGAGACCAATGAAGTTTTCCAGAAGTAACATTCTCATCTAAAATAATAGGTTTCATGTCAACATACAGACTTAGCAAAAAGAAGTATATTGTGGTCAATAGCTTAGAGCTGTTATAAGAGAACAAAAAGGTCACTAGTCCAAAATAGCATTTTCTTCATTTCTTTATACTCTGGTTAAAAGACAGAATGGGAATTTCCTTATGCTGATGGTTTATGTTCAGCATATCTTAAGAGAAGTGACTTTGAAACAACATTTACTCTCTAAACCAGAAAACCCGTAATGCATCCTCATAATTCTGAAGTCATAATTAAATATCCACTAATATTTTTCATTTTATTTTATTTGAATATTCTGATATTTGGGTCTAATAAGTAGCACAATGTCAGCATTTAAGTATTCTATCTATCAGAACATCAGAGATGACTATAATTTCCTCTTTTAAAAGGCTTAAGTAAAAAATGTAGAAGCTTCTAAAAAAAACTGAACGAATTTTTTCCCATGTAATGTTCAAATAGGTTACACTAATAATGATTGTAACTCAGCATACACAGGTTGTTTAGATCCCATAGAAAGATGTATTATATATTTTAAATTATACCCTGAATCCCACATTGTATATGCAAAAACTAGGCAAGTAACCATATCTTTATACACTTCTCAATGTTCTCATTGGCAGCTTTCAAGACATCTCTTGAATGCTCCAACTGTATCATCAATATGACATAAATACAGGCTCAAGAATTCACAGCACCTCAAGATACACCATTCCTCCTCAATCCCCATCCACTCATCTGTGCACAGTGAGAGGGTGGAAGGGGTCCTGCTACAACATTTCTTGGAGCCTGGACAGGAGCGAGTGCTGAGCAGGGATAGGATCCAGTTCTTTGTGAGATGCTCAGCCTTCTTCACCTTTTCTCCATGAACAGCCAGTGCCTGGACCTGACAACCTGTATCAGTCGACTGCAGCAAACATCTTTTTTCACAGGTTCCTGCTGCCTGAACACCTGTGCAAAAGCACTCATGCTGGAAGTATACTTGACTTTCTTCCAGTCCCCCCCATCAATACCATTTCTAAAGGCAGTGTTGTCTCTGGACAAGCCCTGATACAGCAGCAGCCTGCTGCAAGAGAAGTGTGTGCCAGAATTGCTTTTTCAGCTCTTCCTTGATGAATAGGCACATAGAAGTCACCCTGCCACATGAACTGGATGAATGACAGTAAATGCTGGGGCACATACCAGTATCACAGAATGAAGAAATAGTACCTACCACATGTATACCCCTGTTGCTGTGCTGTCAGGGACAGCAATGATGGTGAGGACCACACCGACTGTACTTAAGTCTCTTCCTGGATGACCAACCCACAGGAACCAGGACCCTCTCCTGAGGGAGCAGACCATGTCCTGTGGCTGCATGGACTGTGCTTCAACCTCTTCTACTCCATATAAACAGCCCTGTTTTCTGGGCAGGAGATGGGACTTCTCCAGACAGCATAGAAGAGGCACTGCTTACTCTGGTTACTGTGACTGCGGCTCCTGCTGCACTGAGAGCCCCAAGTGGAACTTAACCTTGATGGAGGCAGGCTCCTTCCCAGCAGGTGCCTGTTGCCAGCATTGCAGTAGGCACTTTTATGAAGAGTCTGGAGTGTTTATGTAAAAGTCAAAGAAACTAAAACTCAATCCACAGAGGTGTGCACATCCAATCATTCTGATATCACTAGAAAACAGGTACCTGGAGGACCTTGGGTATCTGAAGTAAATTTTAGATTAAAAGAGCATGAAACCAGCGTCACTGCATGTCTATGCAAATCTATGCAAATCTATACATTGCCTTTCTAAATATGCTACTGATAAAATTTAGCCAAACACAGGATCAGAGCAACAGCCATAACAAATTAAGTTATGGTCTGATCCCATCCCCTAAAAAAATTGCTCTCCAAAATGAATATAGGGTAACAACTGGACCATTTATATTTTAAAAACTTGAAGACTAATTATCCTTATAAATATTTAAGTTGATTTTGCTGGGGGTGACACTACACCACATGAACATCTAAACCTTTCTGAAAATTTCAACTACTCTGTCTAGATACAGATTTTAGTGCTGAGCATAGCATATCTATTTAATTTTTAAAGATCTAAAGGTACTGCAACTGAAAAATAGTTCAAACATTAGGTATGACATAATAAATATTTTCTAAACATGAATCTTGATTCTTAACAATTGTTCCAAAACCACCATGTTTTCTTCACCTCTATTCACACATGCTATTCATAACTTATGTGCTATACAAGAACAATATGATACTTTTAATCCTGTGTCTCTGTCACCAAGTGCAAGTGGGAGTTGTTTTCAGACGATCTTAAACAAAACCAGTTAGGCTTTTTGGAGTACAAACCCAGCGGGATCCTGCCTGGGCTGCCAAAATAATTTCTAAGTGCGCTTCACAGCTGTCTGTTTCAGCCACCAATAACCTCCCACAGGAGAGGGCAACAAAAAACAGCACAAGTGCATCCTTTGCTAACACAGAAGAAACCAGGCCAAGCTTAAGCTGAGCCAGGTACAATTTCCCCAGAGCAGGTACTGCTTCCAACCCATGCCTTGAACTGCTGGTTGCCACCAAGTGATTCCCAGCATGTGGATCTTATTTGTTTGACTATTCACCTGATGGCTTCCAACAGCAATCACTTCCACTGGCACAGCAGGAGAATGGCCAGAGACAGCTCCTGGGTGAGCAGCTGAGGAAACAGCTTTGTGACACCACAGATCTCAACATCTCTTGAAGAAAAAGGCTTCAAAACAGCATATATTTCATAGAAACTCAGTTGGTCTTTGAAGAGGAAGGTGCATATGTTTCTTGGAAGAAAGTATTCAAAATCTTCAAGGATTTCAAAAGTATTAAATAACTAGTTCCATGGACTGGTTGTATTTATTGTTCTGGAGAAATCAGCATGTCAGCTGTTTCTGATCTATATTCCTAGAATCAGGCAGGAAGAGGGAGGCTGCTCTTCCTTCTTCTATTTTAATCTTAGAACAGCAAAAAAAAGGAGGAACTGAGACATCAGTCCACTATCTTTGTATTATTGTGCCAGTACACTAGTAATGACAGGAAGAGAACTTAGTGATCTCCAGGACAAGTTTTTTTGTTTTAATTAAATATTTTTATTTTCCTCAAATATTTATATTTGTTTCTCTTTTGACTGATTTATATATATATTTTTATATATACAAAATATGCACAGTGATAGATACACACAGATAGACATAATTATATTTTGCATACCAAAAGAATATATATAGATATTTAGAGAGTGTGTACATATATAACACTCAAAGGAGCATATATGTAGTCTCTATACACCACAAATATAGACTACACTCTATACAAGTAAGTATATATAAGTACTTTATCTATATGCAGAGATATATATTTACCTCCACACCCTTTCGCTCTCTGTGTATTGATTTATAGTGGCCTTTTTCATGTGGATATGGATATTTTTGTAAAAGATTTAAGATCAAAGATTAAAAATCTAAAATGTAGCTTGTGTCAAAGCAGACATCTACCTCAGTTACCCAAGGAAAGGATCAAAGGTAAGGTAGGACTTTCTGTGAGTTTCCTGTATGGTCATTTAAAAGAGGTACAAGAGATAGGGGGGTTGATCTTGAGCAAATTGGAATTCCTCTTTGAAGGTATATATCCTAACTAAATGGGGAACATAAAAATGAGGATACTTCCATTAAAGCAAATCCAATATCATCCTTAAAAATAGGCAAACAAAATCTCTTTACTGTCTGTCTTTATCTGAAAGGGAAAATAAACCTAAGATAGAATGAGCTTCCTTATGGTGGTGCTGGGATTTTAAGGGCTGAAGTTAAAACAATCCCACTATGTGGTACTCTGGAATACTCACACTGAATTTTATTAGTATCACTTTCATTTTTACACAAAATTATTCCTAAGCAGATTCAGTGATTTCATTAATTATCTTACTGGCAAATCACATTTACAACATCTGTTATTGAAATGAGATGCTTGATGCCCTGTTTTTTGATATATGCAACGCTAAATTAATCAAGCCAAATAAAATACATTATACAATGCAATGCAAAATAGATAAATAGATTACTGGAAAACCACATGCCCTCTCTGTAGCTAAATTCATAGTTTATGCAGGTCAAGCATTTAAAAAATCCTTCTAAGATAAGAATTTAATTTCAATGTTTGTTACTTAAATTCCCATCTCTTAATCAATGGACTCATCCTATATTATGACCTCACTGAGCTCTTGAAGCTGCTTTCTTATGAAGAAATTTGAAAGTGTGTTTATTAACTTATTTAGAACTATGTTGGTTGCTTTCTCAACACTCTTGAGAGACTATTTTTTTTTCTTAGTCTGTCTTTAGTATCTGTTATCACTTGTATTATAAGTTTGAAGGAAATAGATTTTTGAAAGCCCAAATGTATGCCTCCAGAGGATAAAATTAGCAAGAGCATATTGAAATAAAATTTGTCAAAGGAGAATTATGTTATAAAGCCAGATTTTTGTTTAGCATGTCTGTTATCTTAAAGAAAAGTAAATATATGTATTAGATTCTGTATCAGCTCCAGCGGCAACAGTGCCAGATTCTTTTGCATTGCTGTTTTGCAAGCTTTCCTATTCGTCGATGGGAAAGCCATAATCAACATTAAATTGATAAACAAATTGTTATAACATCCAGAGACAGTGCAATTTGGTGGAAATCAATTTTGTTAGAAGTTTTCTATTTTTCCTACTTATCTTTTGCCTAGTTTGGCTATAATGCAGACAGATGCCTCAAGTCAGTTTACAGCAAAATTGTAAATGATGCAAATTACAGCTGCATTTGGGTTGTGAAACTTGAAATTAAGCAAAGTTTGGTTCATGCATATCCACTGTGCAATTTTCAATGAAGAATTGCTTTCACATGCCTTTATCTTGTATGCCAACAAGGGGGGGGGGGGGGGGAGAATCTCTGTGGATTGGAGGCTATCGTCTGAAAAAAATGCCTAGAGATATTTGAAACATATCTGCCTGGCTCTCATAATCCATGCAAATGCAAACATTTTGAGAGATACTTGTAAGTTGGAGTGTGCTCTTTGTTTTATTTTAGGGCTCTGGCTCTTTTAAAGCAGCAGCAGACATGTACCAGTGTGTCTGGAGGGAGTGAAGAAATTTTTCTCAGGCTAATTTTGGGCTGAGTATTATTAATAGTACTTTGTCTCAGGATAATTCCTCAGTCACTTTATAATTTTTATTATGATAAATACTATACTCAGCTAGAAAGGTACATTTAAGATTAAGGACCATTAACTTAGAGGCTTTATAATTTAGGATATGTTCATGTGTTTTGCAGAATGAGATTTTCTCACCTAATCACAGCTTGTCTAAAGTCAAGCATCTACCTAAGAATAAACTTCCTCTCCTGGCAATGGAAATGAGCACTCATCATTAAATTGCTCAGTGTAAGAGTTAAAGATGGATAGGATGCTCAAGAAGTCATCTATTTATTTTTATTATCTCCTGTGACAGCCTGAACTAAGTGGAATACCTTTCATTAGATTGCTGCCCTTTAGCCAGCTGAAGTTATTCGATGGGAACTGTACCCAAAATGCATATGAAAAACCTAAGGGAGAACGGAACTGTAGGATTTTGGAAGGAAGTGTTGGATACACATGCTTTTAAAATTCCAAGCATGGTTTCAGAAAGCAGATTTCAATTCTCCTACTTTCTGCTTTAAAATCTAGGTGAACTACCTCAAATCAACCACACTCAGCAAGCTGAGAGGGAGAGATCATTTTAAAGCACTAAACACCTGTATAAGACCAGATGCAACAACTCCCTCATTTTGTACATGGGTAATTGCAGCAAGGGAACAGCTGGAAGCCAAAAAGCTGATCTTCCAAAATCTCTTTGGAGACCCTCTTGGCAACTCCCTAGCAATGACTTCAAAGTAATAAGATTATACAAAATAAATTGTGTCCTGTGTCTAGATAATAAGTAACAAATGTTTTTTCTTATAGATCCCAAAGACGTTGTTGCAATGTCATCCTTGTCTTCTACACACATTTTATGAATGAATCAATTAACCAGCACTATAGTTTAATGTTTTGAGAATGCAGATCTTTAGAAAAATACTGTGATCAGTAAAACTTGCATATATTCTGGTGGTAACATCTGAAAATTCTCAGTTAACTTGTGATGGATCAAGGCCTCCATATGCAATCCCTTAGCACAGGAGTAAGCTCACAGACTTTGTGCCAAGCAAGCAGGGAAATAAGCTTCCTTCCCACAGGCTGCAGACTTGATGGAACAATACAGTTCTCCCATGGTTATAGCGGTGAGTTGGAGTGGTTATTGCACTGGCTTTTGCTGCATATTACTTTCATTTTCTTCCATGCTGACACCTTCTCTACCCTTAGACTTCTTCCATGATTGTCCAATGAAGAAAAAGTATGTAAAAAAGCTTCCAATTCATTCACATTTTGCCCTACTCCCTCCTCAAATCTTCTAAACTAAGATCAGCTCAGGAATTGTAACACTTTAAAAGAGAAAGACAATATAGGACTTTCTTCATATATCAACTGATAACACAAAATCATTTTAAACTCTCATCTTAGTAAGTCCTACTCTAGATGGAGACGCTGGCTGATAGAGATAAGATGTAGATCTGGCTACAGGAATTTTTTACAAAATGCATTCTTTCGGCAGGTGATTTTTTTTTTTTTTTAGTTCTTCTACAAATAGACACTTGGAAATTGGTTTGTTTAGTGTTGGTGGTTTTGGTTTGATTTGACTTTTTCCCCTTGAAACTATTTTCATTATGGTTCTGACCTCAAAGTTCCCACTAGATTAAATTTTCCCTAGACAAATTAGATGATGTTGAATGGCAATGTCACATTCATCACTGGTGAAGCAGTGATGGTAAGAGTTAGGAGGCACTGAGCATTTCCTAATGTAGTCCCAGAAACTAGCTGGTTTAGAAAAGAGCATCACCTCTGACCCTGTCGCCCATCTGAGGAAAAGAAAATGTTCCACAGTTTAAGAAACATGGAATCCATTAAAGAAAAATTCCAAAGATCAAGAAAAATTGCTCAGATCAAGGCCTCCCTTACATGAAACCTCTTGTCTAACTGGAGGAATTTTCCAATGATAACTTTTGATGTGCCACCCAGGGATAGCACCAGCTGATACTGTGCACTGACTTGTCTCTGACACCATATGAAAGGTCCAGCCTCCTTTCCTCATTGTTCTCTTTTTTTTTGTGTCATCCAGTTTTGGATGAAAGAATTATGACAACTCACAACAAAAAATACAAACAGCTCTAAAAAAGGGTGTCAAAGAATTGGAATTAACTAATAAAAATATCATTTGGACAACAGCTAAGATTGCACATTAATTTTTGAAGAGATTGATAGCTTCCAATGTTTTTATACCTAACTGAAAGTCCTAGCAAGTCAGAGAATGGTAAAAAAGTGCGTTGACTTCAGTGGTTTGATATAAAAAACCTTGTAACAATTCATCCCTGTTAAAATGAGTTAAAATTGATTAATAAAGTACTGCAAATAGTCATGTCTTACATGGGACAAGTTGCACACCTTTCATGATTTTTCTATGTTCTCTGATAGCAGGAAAGCCAGTCAAGACAGTTATAGACAGTCTATAGTAATAGAAATGTATGACATTGACTTAGTCACGCACCACAGGTTTGAAATTATATGGCACAAAAAGTTAACTGAACCGTAACTGAAAAATCTAGGTCAGGGAGACGAGATTAACAGCTGCTCAGAGCATGATGCTAATAACATCAAGTTGTGGGTTCAATACCCACACAGGCCATTGCACTTGATGATCCTTGTGGGTCTCTTCCAACTTGGAATACACCAGAATTACTTGGCACTTAGGAACCCTTGGTTCCCTTTAATGTGACTACGACTATTCTTCTCTCTGTGGACAAAAGCAGACGACTGAAAAAGTATTAACTCCAGGCAAGTGCACATGATGCTTTTTCCAAGGATTGTCCCACCACCATCCATTCTGGTGCCAATCTTCCACTTTGGCAAGGGATGTCTCAGGTTTGCTAACAACATCCTGATAATTGTTTCCAGCCGACTCCTGTATCAGAACACAACCCACGAGATTTGACAGACAGTTGTCAGGGAGCAAGTTACTGTTTATTTGTTAGAGGGCAGGATCTGCCACTACTCCAAAGGCAAATGAAATATCTAACTGATAAAATAAATGGCTTCTTTCACATGCATTGAAAATATTTTTTCTGTAATCTATGAGAACATGAACCACTCACTGGCAAAAAAAAGGTGACAGAAAGTTATTTTATTTTAAGATATGCAATTAAATACTCAGATGGAAAGACATAACAAAAGAACAGTCATCATGATCTGAAGTGTAAAGTTTATTTGTCTGAAAGGAAGAGTGGGCACAATAACCAAATGGACAGATTTGGTAAATACTTGTGCTTTGTAATTTTTCTTAGGAAGGCTGACTCACTGAAAGTCTTTACTGCTGTGAGCAAGTGCAGTCACTATACAAGAGCACATCAATCCTTTTAACATATTATATAAATAGGGAAAATTAAATCTCAGAAATACATTCCCTCTAATTCTAAGCACTCTGGTGGTTGTTGTTCCCCCACCGTATTTAGGCATTTTCTTCAAATATCTCTTAGTCAGGACACATTCCTTTGGTATTTCTTGAGCATTTATCTTTTATGACTGTTTCACAAGAAAGCTAATGAAACAATATATGTTAATCTGTTACAGAGCAGGTACAAAACCTGCATAGAAAACAAATTCAAAAGCTATTTTTTAGTGATTACAATTTTTATGGAAGGATGAATTGAATGAAAGATGAATGAAGTGATCTACCACAGGCCTGATGCAATTTAATATTCTCACCAGTAACAGAAAGTGGAGAATGCATACTGTGTTTATAAGAGACACCAAACAGCTGTAGCTTAGCTGAAGAACTCAAAATCATCAAAATAAACTGGAGTAAATGCCGGTAAAATGAAAGACAAAATGCAATAGGGAGAGATTTTATGCAGTCTGAATAATCACTTCCTAGATACAAATTAGGCCAATATCTCTCCTGAATATGGTCACAAACTGAACAAGGCCAGAGTCATGCTGCTGCAAAATCATACTTCATATGAGGACGTTTGACTGGTAGGATAGTGATAGAATTTCTTTTCAGATCCTAGAGAGCAAAGCATTAAAGCAGTTTGTCTGCAGAAGTTTTGGGGTCCTCATCACAGAAGCTGTTGAAGAAAAAGTTTGACAAACATTATCCAGCAAACAGACTAGGTAAACTCCTGTGGCTTCCCCAGAACAAAACCATGCAGGCTGACCTTGAGCTTGCATAATTCACTATCACTCTCTCTTCCAAAACAGCTACTTCTAAGTCATGAGTCATGATTTTCTTTCAGTTTCATTGATATTTCAGTTACTAAAATAACACAGTATTACGGTGGCTATTGCACATGTACAATCCTAAAACAGTCAGTGAAGTAAGACTCTCTGAAAATCTGATGTATTTGATTGTAAATACCTTGATTCACATTGCTTAGAGCAAATCCTTCTTTATTTTGTATTTAACTTAATAGTTTTTTGACAGATGTGCAGAAGGTATTAAACAGTATAGTGACTAAAGCCAGGTAACTTCTTGTAACTATTTCAAGGCTTCAGCACCTCTGTGACCTGAAGCAGGGAAATGACACAGAGCTATAATATTGTTGTGCTGTTCATTTTAAAAGCAATTTAAAATTAAGGATATTATTCTCCTGAATGAAACCTGAATCTGCAGGAAAAAAGGAAGCTTTTTATTGTGTAAGAGTTCCCAAGAATGTTTATGGAGAATACATTTTTGATTTCCATATGTCCTTTTAATTACTGGACTATGAAGGCTTGCAGAGCCCACTTCTGCTGGGGGCAGAAGCAGGAGTGGTACAGTGACAGTTTCATGCAGCAGATGGACTGATTTGGAGGATCTACTGGCTGGTGACCCAAAACCAGAAATTACCATTTTTGGAGGGTTCTCAATGGCTCCCAAGGCTATCCAAGAGAGTTTGGGTCTGACAAGGACCAGTAAAGGGAAAGAAATTGGCACAATAGAGGTGGAAAGAAATAAAAGCCTACAGCTAAAAATGGGTGGGGGTAAGGCTAATACTGTAATAACGGGGTTTCCTGCCTAGGTGACAAAACTGCTGAAATGATAGGTATTCTAGCAAAAAATACCCCAAATCCAAGTGATGTCATTTAGGACATCCAAATAAGTAAACAGTTAAACTTCAAATTTTTCCATCTCTGCTCATTTCCCGTATAATGGGCATTATATCCTGAAAATAAAGTTCATCACTGCCTGTGAAACATGGAGTGACAGACCTCAGAGAAATGGATGTGAGAAGGCAAATCCTTTTGTCTCCAGTGTAGACTTGAGACTGCATATAATAAATGAAGTACAGAGCTGTTAGAAAACAAGGAAAAACTGTAACTGTGTAGTAAATGCTCCTTGGGAAGAGGTCTCCTGTAGAATCTTATAACAAGATAATTAAAGCAGGAAAATGGTATATACATGTAAACTTAGCTTTGGTATTTCTACTTATACTGTCCAGCAGCTTTGCAGCTTAATTCATATCCACTTCACACAGCCTTACAGAGGTGGATTTATTGGCTGCAAAGCAAGGCGTGACTGCAGTTTCCATTAGGATACAGGTTCCTCTTCTCTTACATTTTCACTTAGTAGGATGAGGTAGAGTTGACAGCTGTTATGTATTTGTCAGTGACATACGTATTAATACCCACCCTGACACACTTACCCATGTTTATGGGTAAGAATTAAGGGAAAGACCAATAAGGCTGACATCCTATTAGGAGTCTGTTATTGTTCACCCAACCAGGAAGAAGAGGTGGACAACTTATTCTATAAGAGAATGTTTCAGGAGCACCAGCTCTTGCTCTTGTAGATGACTTCAACCTACCGAACATCTGCTGGGAACTTAATACAGCAGAAAAAATGAAGTCCAGGAAGTTCTTAGAATGTATTGAGGACAACTTCTTGTTGCAGCTGGTGAGTGAGCCCACCAGGGGTAGGAGAACTATGTTAGACCTGCTGTTTACAAACAGAGATGGGCTGGTAGGAGATGTGGTAGTTGGAGGCCACTTGGGGCATAGTGATCGTGAAATTGAAGAGTTCTCAATATTTGGTGAAGTTAGGAGAAGCACCAACAAGATTTTATTTTGGACTTTCGGAGGGCAGACTTTGACCTATTCAGGAGGCTTGTCCAGAGAGTTCCTTGGGAAGTAGTTTTTAAAAACAAAGGAGTCCAGGAAAGGTGGGTGTGCTTCAAAGCAGAGATCTTGAGGGCATAGAAACACGTGGTCCCTGTGTGCTGAAAGACAAGTCGACAAGGTAAACGTCCATCCTGGATGGACAATGAGATTTTGAAAGAACTTATGAATAAAAAAAGGATGTATTATCTCTGGAAGGAGGGTCAGGTCTCTCAGGCAGCATTTAGGGCAGTTGCTAGGGTATGTAGGAAGAAAATTAGGGAGGCCAAAGCTCAATTTGAACATAATTTGGTAACTTCTGTAAAGGATAATAAAAAAATCTTTTTACAAATATGTTAATGGTAAAAGAAAGGATAAAACCAATTTGTGTTATCTATTGGATGCAGGAAGGAACTTAGTAACTGCAGATGAGGAGAAGGTAGAAGTGCTTAACACCTTTTTTGCTTCAGTCTTTAGTGGGAAGATGGCTTGTCCTCAGGATATTTGTCATACTGGGTTGGTGGACGGTCTCAGGGAACAGAATGATTCTCCTGTTATCCAGAAGGAGGTAGTCAGAGAAATGCTGAGCTACTTGAATGGGCTCAGATGGGATCCATCCCAGAGTGATGAGGGAGCTGGCAGATGAGCTTGCAAAGCCGCTCTCCATCATTTATCAACAAACTTTGCTTACTGGTGAGGTTCTAGATGATTGGAAAACTGGCCAATGCAATTCCCATTCATAAAAAAGTAGAAAGGAGGATCCTGGTAATTATAGGCCAGTTAGCCTGACCTCAGTACCAGGTAAGATAATGGAGCAGTTTATACTGAGTTCTATTATGCAGCACTTAAAGACAGCCAGGGTATCAGACCCAGCCAGCATGGGTTTAGGAGGGGTAGGTCATGTTTGACCAACCTGATCTCCTTTTATGACCAGGTGACCTGCCTGGCGGATGCCAGGAAGGCTGTGGATGTTGTCTATTTGGACTTCAGCAAGGCCTTTGACACTGTCCCCCACAGCACACTTGTGGAAAAGCTGGCAGCCCAGGGCTTGGACAGGAGCACTCTTTGCTGGGTTGGGAACTGGCTGCATGGCTGGGCCCAGAGAGTGCTGGTGAATGGTGCTGCATCCAGCTGGCAGCCAGGCACCAGTGGTGTCCCTCAGGGGTCTGTGCTGGGGACAGCTCTGTTCCATATATTTATTGATGACATGTATGACGGTATTGAATCTTTCATTAGTAAATTTGCAGATGACACTAAGCTAGGAGCATAGGTTGACCTGTTGGAAGGTAGAAGGGCTCTGCAGAGAGATCTGGAATGGTTGGATGGATGGGCAAAATCCAATGGGATGTGGTTTAATGAATCCAAGTGCCGAGTCCTGCATTTTGGCCACAATAACCCCATGCAATGCTACGGGCTGCGGAGGGTGTGTTTGGACAGTGCCCAGGCAAAAAGGGAACTGGGGGCACTGGTTGGTAACTGACTGAACAAGAGCCAGCAGTGTGCCCTGGTGGCCAAGAGGGCCAACAGCACCCTGGCCTGGATCAGGAATGGTGTGTCCAGCAGGAGCAGGGAGGTCATTCCTCCCCTGTACTGGGCACAGGTGAGGGCACACCCTGAGTGCTGTGTCCAGCTCTGGGCCCTCAGTTTGGGAAGGACCTTGAGATGCTCGAGCACATCCAGAGGAGGCAACAAGGCTGGTGAGGGGCTGGGAGCACAAACCCTGTGAGGAATGGCTGAGGGAGCTGGGATTGTCTAGCCTGGAGGAGACTCAGAGGTGACCTTATCACTCTCTACAAATGCCTGAAAGGTGGCTGTAGCCAGGTGGGGGTTGATCTCTTTCTCCAGGTAGCAACAGACAGAACCAGAGGACACACTCTCAAGCTACACAAGGGAAATATAGGTTGGATATTAGGAAAAAGGTTTTTACAGAAAAGGTAATAGAGTATTGGAATGGTCTGCCTGGGAAGGTGGTGGATTCACCATCCCTGAATGTGTTTAAGAAAAGACTGGATGTGGCACTTGGTGCCATGATTCAATTGAGGTTACAGTTGGGTTGGACTTGATGATCCTGGAGGTCTCTTCCAACCTAACAATTCTGATTCTCTGACAGGGATGAGGCTTGGCATTAAATTAGAGTTTTGCTTTTCACAGTAACACATCAAATCTCATAGGAGGCTTTTTCCAGTAATTCTAAATTTTTCTGCAGCATTAATTGTTTTCCAATTTATTTCCTTGATGGTTTTCTCTATTTTGGGTTCTTTTTCCACAAGATTTACTATTCCAGTCTTTTAACCTTGAACCTCAATTTTGAACCTCAATTAGTTAAAAATCCAGGTCCTATAGTTATCTTTGGGTTATTTCTTGACCCGGCTGACACACCCCCCCCCCCCCCCCCCCCCCCCCCCCCCCCCCGCCCCCCCCGCCCCAAAATATATTCCAGCGGCCACAGATCTCTTTAGACTAACTATAATTACAACGATAGTTTGAATCAAAGAAGCTAAACTTCCCACATACCATTCTTAAAGAGTGAGGAAAAAACAACTAAGCTAACTTAGGGAATTCTGCCTCTTTATCTCTTCTTGGAAAGGGTAAGGTGTTGAAGATGGAGAAGGGGCTGGGGACCTGGCAGGGCCTGTGGCAGGGGTTCGGGAATGGGCTGGGGATGTGACAGGGGCTTGGGAAGGGGCTGGGGCTGTGGCAGGGTTTCAGGAAGGGGCTGTGGCAGTGATAGGGGTCCGGGAAGGGGCAGGGGATGTGACAACGTCTCGGGAAGGGGTTGGGGCGGTGGCGGCGGCGGCGGCAGGC
>VZUI01065200.1:0-37183 GCA_013401135.1 Cettia cetti | reverse complement strand
ATAATATATAATATATAATATATAATATATAATATATAATATATAATATATAATATATAATATATAATATATAATATTAATAATATATAATATATAATATATAATATATAATATATAATATTATATAAAATATAATAATAATAGATAATAATATATAATATATAATGCATATTCTGAACCTTTTGAACTGAGAGAGACCAGGAGCCACCCAGGGACACTCAGGTGTCCAGAGCAGGGCCAGCCCTGTCCCTACTGCTCCTGGGCAGATCCCAGCCCGGGGAGGTCACTGAACAGCCCCAGCACATCCCCCTTCACCACCTGGATCTCAGCTTTTCCAGCCCCCGGAGCAGCAGGATCAGTGTCAGCCTACACCGAGCCCAGCAGAGCTTCATCCCAGAGCCCACAGCTCCTTCCTCTGACTCCTTGACCCGACTTCAGGGATTTTTTTCCCTCAGGGAGAGCCCGAGGCGCTGTCACGGGTGCGTGCGGGGTGGTTGATATTCCCCAGACGGTGCGGGATGCTCCGGGATGCTCCGGGCTCTGCCGGGATTGCCGGGAGCCGAGCTTGTCACCGGCGCGGCAGGAGGGTGTGGGCTGGCTGGCACTGAGGCAGGAATCCCAGCGGGACTTCAGTAAGGATAAAGCTCAGCCTGATAAAAACGAGCCCCAGCCTGACAGATGGCCCTGAGCGAGGGGGAAAGGCGGGAGCTGGGCAGGGAGCACATCCTGCCTTCCTCCTGACAGCCCCACGCTGGGCAGGGGTAAGATCCTGATTTTGGTGGGGACAGGGGATTTAGGGTCACCCTCAGTGGTCCTGCACAGCACCAGGACACAATTCCTGCTCTCCATCCGCATGGGGATGAGGAAGGTGGCCAGGCTGCCACAGCTTTGGCAAATCCAGTCCGTTTTCATTTCCCATCCATCCCTGAGGTGCCTGAGACTTGGCTCATCTCTTCACAGACCCATTTCCCAATTCCAAACCCATTTGGGATTGTGCTGGGGGTGGGCTCGGCCACTGCTGGAGCTGCTGGAGCACGATCCCAGCCACAGCAGGGCAGGGGGAGGCTGCCACGCCTGCTGAGCCGCCCCAAGGAAGAATAATTTCAATCCTATCTCCCTTTTGGAAGAGACACATTAAATGGCAGAGAGGCTCCGTGCATGGCAGCAGTCGGGAATTAACTCACTGCATCCAAGTGCCGTGAAATTGAATCCTGTCAGAGCGGGCAGGAGCTGAACACGGTGCAGGAGAGGTGGGGGTCCCAAGTCCCCATCCTTCTGCCAGAGCCACCAACCCACCAGGACAACCCTGGCTGCTCTGCCAGGTGAGGATGTGCAGCTCTGGGTGCTTCCCATGCCCCTGGGAAGAGTTAGGAGTCAATGCCAAGCGTTCACAGAAACAGGTGCTGGGAAAAACAGCCTAATTGTGGGAAAAGAGGCTCACAGACACGGCTAACCATTTGGAAATGCGGTAAATGGAGTCCCCTGATTGCTCTGAGAGCATTGAAGGAGGCCATAGAGCACCTCAGGCACGTGGTGGCATTCTTGGGGTGGTGCAGGAGCAGGAGCTGGATCAGTGATCCCTGTGGGTCCCTTCCAACTCAGGAATTCTATGATCTCCTTGGCGCTCAGCTCCTGCAAAGGTGCCGTGGTTCAGGGGGGCGGTGGGGGCACCAGGGAGGTCTCCAGCCTGGTACCACCTCAGCAGGGCTTGGGAATTGTACCCAAGCCTCTCCAGGTCACCCACACTGCTGCTGGATTCTCCACAAGAGAGGGATGTGATGAGCCAAAGGAAGCTCTGCCAGCAGGAGAGCAGCTGCTCCCAGCTCCAGGATGGCTCTGGACTCAATCCTGAGTGATGGGCATCATGCAAAGAAGGAGCTCTTACAGAGATCACTCCTCTGAGGAAGGCTTTCCACAGGCACAGCCAGCAGAAGAAAAGAGCACGCTTTAATTATGCTAATTAGAGACTCGGCAGCCTCGTTGCTTGATGCTTTTGCATTTGATGTGGAGATGTTTCCCTTTGCCAGGGTCTGCCCCTCCTGGAGAGGGAGGGGTGTGGGCACAGGGGTGTTACCCTCACATTCCTGCTGAGCCCAGCTCCGAGGGGTGCTCGGGTGGAGGATCCCAGCTGACTGGCAGCACTCTCCCTTCTCCAGGGGTGACATGGAGCCTCCACACTTCCCTCCCCACAGGGCAAAGCTCTTATGCTGAAAGCTGTGCTAAAACACAGGGGCAAAAGGAATAACTCCTGTCCTCCCACTCCAGGCTATAAATGGCCCTGCTCCTGCTCCTGGCTGGCTCAGCCATCCGTTTTGTGTCTCCTGAGCGTTCCAGGGGGAGCAGGGAGCCAGAGCTTTCCCTCCTGTGCTGTGCACACACCGTATTTTCCACAGGCCAGCACTGATGGATGGCTCGGTCTCACCATCCATGAGCTTTGCTCTCTGGTTGCTCCAAGGGCAAACAATTCTCTGGACTCAGCCTGAAACGCTCCAGGCCAAGCATCGTTTTGTCCTGGTTTGTCATTAAAGGATGTGCACAGCCATTCCAAGTGACAGAGCAATTTCCTTTGTGTCCTGCAAAGCAAAAGGAAAAGAAAGAAGTCAGCGTATTACACACAAATCTGCTTTTCTCCTGCAAGTTGAAATAGGAACGGCTTAATTTCCAGCAAACCCAACGCTGTAGTAATTCCAAATCAAAGGCTTTGTGTCAAAAGAATCATTTTGCTACAGCCACAAATAATGAGCAACTTATGTCACGTTTGGAGATTAGATTAAAAACGAGCTGCAAGGCGACACCTCGGCCAGCAGTGGTTGTAGGTTGGGCTTCAGAGGCTGAAGGTGGGGCAGCACTGGATTCCTGGTCCTGGGTGTCCCTCCCCTCAGGTGCCACCAGCTGGCTTGGGGCAGAGCAGAGTCCCGAGGGCTGGAGCCCCTCTGCCAAGGATCCAGGATGGGGGAGCTGGGGGTGCTCACCTGGAGAAGGGAAGGCTCCAGAGGGAGCTTAGAGCTCCTGCCGGTGCCTAAAGGGACTCCAGGAGAGCTCAAAAGGGACTTGGGACAGGACAGAGAGAACGGTTTCCCACTGCCAGAGGGCAGGGTTAGATGGAATATTGGGAGGGAATCATTCCCTGTGAGGGTGGTGAGGCCCTGGCAGAGGGTGCCCAGAAGCTGTGGCTGCCCCTGGATCCCTGGAAGTGTCCAAGGCCAGGTTGGACAGGGCTTGGAGCAGCCTGGGACAGTGAAAGGTGTCCCTGCCCATGGCAGGGGGAGGAACAGGATGATTTTTAAGGTCCCTTCCCACCCACACCCTTCTGTGATTCCCTGTTTTTTTTAAATCCCTCTGGGGAGCAATACTCACTGCAAAGAGAAAAGCACTCACTTTTTCATTTTTTTTTTCCCCTCCCAGAAATAGCAGAATCATTTAAAAAAGACCGTTTTAAAACTAATTAGAGGCAATTTCTTCATCTGCTGCCTTCTTGCACGAGGGACACGTGGGAGCACAGGGAATGTCACCCTGAGCAGAGCTGCCTCCTGCCAGGCTGCTGGCCCTGCTGGGCCCCAGGAATTGCTGGGAATTGCTGACAGGAGCAGAGCAAAGTGCTGATGTGAGCCCTCATCCCCGGGCTCCTCATCCATCGCTGACAAGGAAAATGCTGCTGGCTGCAAGGCTTTGCTTTATATTAGAAGTGAAGGTGAAGAATCCAACAGTCAAAACAAAATGCTGAACAGTGCCCAATTGGCCTTTCAAGCTGCTGTTGCCCCGTGGGGGAGTTTGTGCAAATTGGTGCAAATTTCCCAGCCGAGCAAATGACTTGGAAATCCCTAATGGAGAGGAAAGATCTGTGCATGGAGCTATATATCCTTTTCTCCTGAACCTCTGATCAAGGAATAAGTTTGGATCTCTTCTAGGAAAGAAGAGTGAGGCTGATAAAAGATTTTTTTGTGGAAGGACGTGCTGAGCTCTGCAGTGCACCGCTTCCATGGACCTGCTCCCACCGTGGGGAAAGGAATAACAAGAAGGGACCTGTGTGTCAAAGAAGCAAATATTTTATTGTGTAAAAACCAAGCAGACATTAAATAAAGCCCCCCATTGCCCCCACACCACGTGCCTTGCATGCCACTGGGATGTGCCCAGATATCCCCCCCAGGCTGGAGCCATTGGAGCACAGATGGATCCATCTTCAAATACCTGTGGAATTACAGAACTTCAGGGCTCTGCTGTTGCTGGGTGTCACACTGAGACCCAAGAGCATCCTCGAAGATCAGCTGATTTTTGAGCAGTGCAATGTGGGATGAGACACCTGGGTTACAAAGGAGGGGTTTGGTGTCCCTGCAGCTCCTCTCAGAGTGGCCTTTCCCAGGCCGTGGCACATCCTCAGCATCTGTGGCAGCCGCTGGGTTTTAATGAAAGCACCAACTCCCAAGTCAAACAACTGCAGGAGAACAGGAAAGTCCTTGTCCCCGCGGCTGGCCCTGAGCAAAGCTGCAGCGCCGGGAAAACGGGAGCATAAGGAAACCACGGTACGTCCAAGACCAAAATAAGTTTGTAGAACCATCCCACAGCTTTTGTGGAGCCAGCTGCAGTCTCTGCCCGGGTGAGGTGGCTCTGCCAGGAGCAGGGACACCGTGTGCCCAAGGTGGCTCCTGTCACTGCGGGTCGGGGCCGGCTGCTGCGCTCGATGGAAACAAATCCTGCGGAAAAGCGGGACGATGCATTATGCAAATTTGCTTCCTGGAAAGAAATGTTTTATTAACAGGCGCTCCCTTCGTCTGTTGGCTTAGTCAATTTGGTCACAGCTTGACATCCAATAAGTTACTCTAAAGGCAGTGGTTTTACAAAATGTTTTTCTAATCTATTTTAAACACTTAATTACAGTTGTGGCGCATTCATTAGGGACTCTGCTTTCAAACCTGGATTGCAGCAATAAATCCTAATTCTCCAAGTGTCAGCTGCAATCCTGACATGGCATCCAAGTGGGTGTCAGAGGCTGCTGATGACTGGGGGAAGGATGTGTGGGCCAGGCAGGAGCCCCATCCTCCAGGGAGGGAACCCCCAGCCTCCAGACCGAGCTGATTTCTAATCACCAAAAAAACCTTGGAGGGAGTGCTCAAGGGCGTTGGGGGGATGAGTGGGAGCTGAGGGATGCTGTTTTTGGAAAACCCCAGTGAATTCTGAGCTGCTCCTGTGGGCAGCTCTGGGGCTGTCCCTGGCACCAGCAGCGTCCCCATTGCGGCTCTGAAGCTGCAAAGGCAAGGGCGGGATGGGCAGTCCCAGTGCCACACACCCCGAGGGGACACCCTGGGAGCCCTGGGGTGCTCTGACACGCCAGGAGGAGCACGGGGACCCCTGCTGTCCCCACACGCTCCCCGGCATCAGCACAGGCACCGAGGAGGGGCGGCGCCTCAGGGCCAGCATCCCAAAGGTGTCCCCACAGCTCGGAGCCCACAGCGCCATCGCGGCTCAGCGCAGTTACCTTTTAGTCTTTGCCCAGGTACTTCTTCATGATGCTGCTGACATCCTCCTCCTTCCCTTCGGCCTCGGCTCGGCGGCTCACGGCGCTGCCCTGGGTGCCGGCCCTGCCGCTGGAGCCCTCCCCGTCCCCTCCCGGCGGCTGCGGCCGGCGCTTGATGCTGTCGGCGCTCCGGGAGGAGAGGTGGGAGCCGGAGGATGAGGAGTCGGAGAGATCCCCGGGCTCTTCCCGGGGCGCCGGGCTGCCCTTGGCCGTGCCCTTGCCCTCCGAGGGCTGCAGGCTGCCCGCTGTGGCCTCATCCTGGAAGCGCACGGTGAGGTCCCTCCTGTCCCTGCGGGGCCTGGCCAGGCTGCTGGTGGAGCGGGATTTGCGGATGGCCGGCAGGAAATCATCGAAGTCAACCTTGGTTCTCCTCTCGTAGTTGAGGGTGGGAATTCGCCAGCTGAAAGGGTCGCTCCCCTTCCCCTCACCCAGCCCGTCGCTGGACAGGGAGCTCAGAAATCCCTCCGGCTCCTTCCCCAGCTCCACATCCTCCAGCGAGGGCTCCAGGCAGCTCCTCCAGGAGCTCAGCCGCGGCAGCTCCGTGCCGGCAGCCGGGGAGCTGGGCCGGCGGCCGGAGCCGTCGAGAGCCGGCAGGAGCGAGTCGTAGGAGCCGAATTTCGATGCCTTTTTCAGCGCTGGGGAACGCGGGGGCTCGGCCGGCTCCGAGGCCATGCTCCGCAGGCTGGAGGAGCGCGGGAGGCCGGCCCCTGCTCCCTGCCCTTCCCCTGCCTGGTCCCCCCCCAGCCTCCCCGGGGGCTCCTCGGCCGCTGGGGCAGCCCTGGAGCGCCGCAGGGCCGCGGCGCCGGTGGTGCGGTAAATGGGGAGGGGAGAGGCGTCCCCCAGCGCCGGCAGCCCCGGCTCCCGCTCCGCTCCCCGCTGCCGCCGCAGCTCCTCCACGTACTCCGAGAGGGCGGCAGAGCTGGGCACCGGCCCCGATGCCACCGAGAGCCTCCTCCGGCTGGGCACCGGCGGGGACACCGCTCCGGGGAACCGCCCGTCCGCAGCCGGGGAGCTGCCCCGCCGCAGCAGCGATGGGGACGTCTCTCCTGTCCTATCCAAGGGCTTCTTTGGGCTCTCCAGCTCCTCTTCCTCCGCCAGAGGTTTTCCATATTCCCGTCTTCTGGCCCCCAGCAGGGGACTCGCCGTCCTCCCCGGGTCCGCAGCGTCGCCGGGCCGGGCAGAGCTCCGGGAGGAGAGCGGCCGGCTCGGAGCGGGGTCCTTGGTGCCTCTGCTCCCCCTGAACAACAGAAACTGGGGTTAGTTTAGACTCTGGGGCTCCCAGTGACCGGGGTGTCATTCAGCAAGGACGAGGCTGAGCAGTGAAAAGCCGGCACTGCCGTGGGAGCCTCGGGATAAACTCACTGCTGCATCCTGCAGTTGGGCAATGCCCAAGGATTTTATCTTAAATAAGCCCAGGCCAGCCAGCCTGGATAATTCCTGGTGTGACCAGCTTCAGCACTGCCAAGCCAGCACTTACCTCCAAATATCCTTTTTCTTGACAGATTACAGCAATATGTAGGATTTATTTTATTTCTGTCACAGCCAAAGATTATTCACTAAAATTTTATGAAACCAGCTCTCAGCACACCCCCGAAACATCTCAATGTTACTGCTGGGCATGTTTCACCCAGGCTGCTGCTCTAAGAGTTCTGAACTGCAGGAGCCCTGTGCCTCTGCACAGTGAGGGGGGATGGCCAGACAGGACCACATCCCGGACAAGGGCTGGTGCAGGAAGGAGAGAAAAGAGGGAGAAATAAAGGGGAAAATGTATCAGTTCGGAAAACTCATAATATTGGGTAATGGCTGGAGCTGAGGGGCTGAAAGGAGCATTCTCTGCTGTTAAACCCCTCTTGGCACCAGCATCCCTGGCTGCTTCCACCAAAGTTTCAGAAAACTTCTGAAATTTGGGATGGGACCCACCTCTACTCAGCCCTGAGGATCCACACCAGGAGCCCCAGTCCTCATGTCCCTGATGCACAGAGATGGGGGGACTGCAGTCACCAGTGGGTTTGGGGTCACTGGTGTCACTAAGCCCCTGATGGGACACTTTTGTGACCCCCTGCAAGCACCCCCCCTCTCCCCACTCCCAGGTGCCAATCACTGCTCAGCCGAGGGAACCCAGGACTGCCTGACTGGGAACGCTGCTGGGGTGTGAATTTGGGAAAGAAAGGAGGAAAAAAAAGAGGGAACGGGGCAGAGCAAAGCAGCAGAACCCAAGCAACAAACCCATCTGTGGGAGGGAGCAGCGCTCGAGTCGCTCGTGGCAGTAATGAAGCTTCCTGCCCTGGGGATGCCGCGGTTGCCATGGGAATGGGGTGGGAGCGGATAACCGAGGCGGGACGCTCAACCAGCTCTGCTGACCCGTGAAATAATTTACATGCCGAGATGGGCTGAAGACAAACTCCAGAGCTGGGAAATGCGAGAGTGCAGAAGGGAAGGGGCAGGGGAGCAGCTCCAGCCTCCCGGCGCCTGCTGGCACAGCCCAGGGCACAGAGGTGCCCCCTGTCCCGGTACCCACCGCCTTTCCCTGCTCATTAAACCAGCCTAAATCACTTGATTACTCAACACAAAAGGAATTAACCAGAGAATTCACCTCCCTGAATCGCTGCACCCTTCAGGGCCATCCCGTGCTGAAGCACCGCAGCTGATTAATAGTTTGAGACATTTCAATAATGCTGGATTTTAGGATCCTAAATTGCAACTTCTTTAAATGGCTGGTGTAATCCTTCGCTGAGGTTTTGTGCAGAAATTGCTCCATTCATTCTGCACGTTTCCAAATAATATTGTAACCTGTGTGCTGCATGAATGGCTTTCATAAATTAAACACCAGTTTTTTATTTGGGTTTTAAGGCTGAGATAAAAGTGAGTGGAGAGGTGAGAACCACTAATGGGCTGTGAACAAGGACTGAACACGCTGTATTTATTGTCCTGTTCAGCATGACGGGCAGCTAGTGCTTTTATGAAAATCTTTGGAGTCTGAAATGGAGTGAAAGCTGCAAAGGTGGGATTGCTCCAGCTTCCATGGCTGGCAAGGGCCACACAGCCCTGGAGTCCATGCAGGGATCTCACACTCTCCATGCTCAGATTTCTAGTTAAAGGCCAAGACTGCCCCATCCATCCTTCTCATTTTCTGCACCCATTAAACTGCCAGAGGCAGGGTTGGATGGGATTTTGGGAAGGAATTGCTCCTGGGAGGGTGGTGAGGCCCTGGCACAGGGTGCCCAGAGCAGCTGTGGCTGCCCCTGGATCCCTGGAAGTGCCCAAGGCCAGGCTGGACAGAGCTCAGAGCAAGCTGGGACAGTGGAAGGTGTCCCTGCACACGGCAGGGGGTGGCACTGGATGATTTTGAAGGCTCCTTCCCACCCCATCCATTCCCTGATTTGTTTCTTTAACTGCTCCCTTATGCCTACCAAAATCCCCTCCAAAATCATGGCTGGTCTCCCTCCTCCTTCTCCTCCTCCTCCTCCTCACAAGGCAGGACACAAGGGCGAGATGGTCACGCCCCATCCTGCAGCATCCTCCTCATCCATAAACCCCTGGCAAACGCCTGATGTGCCAGCACGAATTCCCAGGGCTTGGAATGACCCCAGGAAGTCACAGGCAGCCCCAAAGGAGGGTGATGCCACAGGAGGAAGGACCTTGAGCCCCTCCAGCCCTGAGCAGAGCCCTGCTCCTCCATCTCCCTCAGGAAAGATGATTTTCCCAGCAAAAGGCAAAAGATGCTGAGGCGCCTGGAAGCCAAGGGAGCTCTGCAATCTGCCATTCACACCAAACCAAATGACATACAACAATAATTAGTGAAGATTACATAGCAATTAGCATGATTACAATTATACCAGTTGAAATCATTTATACAATAAAATCCACACATGCTTTGCAACACATGACCAGGGCTGAAAGTGTGACTGGGATGCTTTTCCTGGGAGCTCATAAATAAAGCCAAGACAGCTCCATTTCAGGGAGGGAAGAGACATTGGCCTCATTTCTGTCAGAAGAGGATTTTCTTGTCACACCGTCATCTACACAAGAGCTCCCAGTTTCCCATGTCATGATTTGCTTTTGACACAATCGTGGTTAAAAATAAACGTGTCGGATCCCCGGCAGCCTTGGGACCAGGGCTCCTGGTTTTGTGAACCGAGGTGGGAGGGGAGTTGCTGTCAGGGTGATGCTGGGGTGATGCCAGGGCTGTGGGTGCCACAATCCTGCAGGATGGAGAGGCAGATCCTGGGCTGTGGATCCACTCCCTGGCTGCACCTCTGGATAACACCCCTATCACAGCACAACCCTGACCTGCCTGGAAAGGGGCAGAATAAATATAAAACTTTTAAATTGGCTTCTTAATAATAATAAAAAATAATATTTATTCCAACTCTGCTCTGTGTCTTATTTATGGAGGCTTAGCTCTGCTGGCCAGCATTTTGTACAGGCATTTAAATGGCAGAGAATTAAAGGAAACGTTAATCAAAGCTCTCCCTCCTGTAAGCACACGGTGATAAGAGCTCCTCGCTCTCCTCTGGCTCTTGGCAGCTGTTTGTTCAGCAAACAGCCCAGAAGTGGTGCTGAGCAGCCAACATGAACAAGACTCGTTTTTCATTACTGGGAGCTTGTGTAAGACAAAGGAATCTTAATAAGGAAGAGCTCGTTTCCCTGATCTCATTTTTATTACCTCCACTCTCGTCTCCTGTTTGTTTGCATTTCACCCCCTCCTCGCTCTGTTTCCATCCTAGATGAGCTGCAGCCAAACACAGCTCCCACAGCAGCATTTGCAATCTGCCCCTTCACAAGCCCCAGGACAGAGGGTGATGGTCACACTGTGGCCAGGCCCAGGACAATTTGCTTTTCACAAAGCCCAGCAAAGCCCAGAATCGCTGAGGTTGGGAAGGAAAACAGCACCACTGAGTCCAACCTGTGACAAATCCCCACCTTGCCACCCAGTCCAGAGTGCCACCTTCCTTAGACACTTCCAGCATGAGGACTCCAAACTTCTCTGGGCAACCCTTTCCAAGACCTCACCACCTTTTCCATGAGGAAATTCCTCACAATGTTGAACATGAAAGCCTATGTATCTTTTACTACACATCCAAGGTGTTTCAGCTCAGAAATAAGATATTAGCCACAATGTCTGTTTTTATGGCATTCATTAATGACCAGAGTTGGGTCATTTGGAGCAAAACCTCCTCAGCAGCACTTTGGAGGGACCTTATTTATTGTCCAGGTGAGCTCAGCCAATTGCTCTCAGAGCTCCCACTTATCCCTGCTCTATGGAAGGTGTCCCTGGAGTTGGGATGAGATGATCTTTAAGGTCCCTTCCAACCCAAACCATTCCAGGATTCTGTGATCTCCCCACAGGTCTCTGCCCTGCCTGACTGCTCTAAAACTCTGCCTTGTACCTCCCCAAACTGCTCCAGCTCACCCAGGGTGTTTCCTGCCAGGGAACTGCTCTTCACAACATCAGTCCTGACATCAGTGACTCTCCTGCACAAGGCAGCTGGGGGCTGTGGGGACAGAGCTCACCAGAATCAGAGCAGGGAGATAATTACTGATGTCTGCAGTGGAACTGTGCTCCACAGCCCTGACAAATCCTGTCACCTGGGAGCATCCACCTACACACCTGCAGCGAGCAGGTGGGGGCTGCAGTGAGCTGTGCCCAGCCTCAGCCTGGCACCTGCCCTGGTTATGGGGAGAAAAACTGGGAAAATAGTGAAGCATGTCCTGAGACACCCTCCCTGGGAAAGCAGCGGGCTGGGGAGGCCCCAAACCACAGGGGCTGCAAGCAGGGGCCCTGCCAGCCCTGCCCACCCTGGCTTTGGATGCTTGGCACCTTTTTCACCTTCCCTACAGGGGAGTGATGCTCTCTGGAGCCCGCTCTGCTCCCTGCCCCAGGATTCCATCCCTGCTCCATCTCTGCCCTCACAGACCTCCAAGGGGATCTGACACCTCCTCCATCCTCACCACCTCACTCCACAAAGCAGCCCCTGATTTACAGAGCTTTTCCAAACTCACCCCATGTGATTGTTTCAAACACAAAGAAGCATTTCTCTGTAACCTGGAAATGGGGTTTTTCTCTGGACTGGGTGGTCCCTCTGATGGGCACCAATTCAGGATGGGCACCTGGGCACCCACAGAGCAAAGCAGGGACATTTAGGCTGTGCAGGTGCTTGGGCCCCTCTCCAGCTCTCTCCCAGCCCATCAGCATCACCATAAAAAAATTAACATATTTGATATTAAAACAGTAGAAATGCATCCCTCTCCCTCAGCAGCGAGCATATGGCATACAAAAAAAATCCTCAAATAGGCTGCATTGCCTCTTTAAATTATCTCCAGAGAATACATCAAGGGATATTTTCCTGCTTGAAGCATGTTTTTGATGTGGTGACTTTCATCTGGTGTTTCACTGATCACGGCGTGGCTGTGACTGCCTTCCTTGATTGGATGTTTTGACCTTAAACACCACAGGTCCTGCTGAGCTCCACCCTGCACGTCCCAAGGGAGCCCAGAGGGAGCCCCCACATCTCAGCACCCCCCAGGACACCCAGGATGGGCTGGGGGTGCCTTACCTGAGGCTCTGGGTGCTGCGGCTGCCTATGGATGGTGCTGAGATGCTCCCAGCCACGCTGGCACTCGCCAGGGACGTCCAGCCCGTGGAGGAACTCGGCCAGGACTTGATGCTCTCTGCAGGATCCAGGCTGAGCACAGAGCCAACACTGGAGCAGGCATCCCTGAGGGGACAGGAGAGACCTGTCAGCTCTGCAGGTGCAGGCAGGAGGGCTCGTGGGTCACTGTGATGGTGACACAGAGCAGGGAGTCCAAAAGCAGCTCCAGCTGGTGGGCTCTGCTCGGGCTGGTTTGTGGCACCAGCACGAAGAAACCTTTCCAGGCAGCCTGGTCTTTGTGCTGTTGTTGCTGCCATTCATTATTTCCTCAAATATTTCCTGTAGACCTTGGGCAGGAAAACCCTGCACTGCCTGCTGTGCCTGGGGCTGGAGCTGCAGTCACAGAGCCAGTGTGAGCCCAGGCACCCCACAGAGCCCTACACACCCCAGGACTCCCCCAGGGCTGGAATTGCAGTGACAGAGCCACTGTGACCCCAGGCACCCCACAGAGCCCTACACACCCCAGGAGTTCCCTAGGGCTGGAATTGCAGTGACAGAGCTGCTGTCACCCTGGGTACCCCACTGGACCCTGGGCTCCCCTGGGCTCCCCCAGAGCCAGAGCTACCCCAGCCCAGCCACCAGGAGCCCCCAGACCAGGTGTAGTGGATGAAATCCTTCTGGATCTCAGTTTTCCTTCAAAGGCACAGATCATCTCTCAAAGCACAGCCCAGAGGAGTGGAAGCATCCCTCGGGACAAGAGCCAGAGCTCCCAGGGAACGGCAGTGGGCCTGGGGCTGCCAGTGTGAGCCCTGCCCGTGCAGCTGCAGCAGACAGTGGCTCATGACCCCTCAGGGCAGCAGCTGGTGGCCCATGAGCTGTGGCAGAAGCAGGCACAGGCTCTGTCCTTGGGCAGCATCATCTCCTGGGATCACTCACGTGTCTCTCCCGGAGCACAGCGACTCCCGCGCCGTCCGCGCGCTGCAAGGAGCACAGCAGAGGGTCAGCGACAGCCTGTGGGGACCCCAAACCCACCACGGGCTGCCAAACTGCCCAGACACACTGCAGCACAGCCCGTGTGGCCGGGACAGGGGCTGGGCTGAGCCGGGAACGCTCCCAAAACAGCCCCAGGGAGTAGGGCTGGAGACCCCTCCCTGCTCCCCGCACGGGTCAGGCCTGGCTGCAAACGGGAGCTCAGGGCAAAAGGAGGGAGCAGAACACAGCAGCACCGGGCTGCTCCTGCAGCAGCAGCTGCTGCTACTGCCGGGAAGCACTTCTCATCTCCACTGGTGCATCAGCTGCATCAGAAATCACCCTTCTTTTGGGAAGCAGTGAGTGTCTCAGCTCACGGTTTCTACCTCACCCTTCCCTGGTTTAATCACCACACGGAGCAAGAGCAAGTGGTGACAAGTACACCTCAGGGGGTTTTTTTCCCTTTTTTTTTTTCCTTTTAAACTCATTTATCTGTCTTGTCTCCATTTGTCATAATGCCCCTTTAGCTGCGTGGCAGAGGGGAAAATTGAAGGGCTTTAGAAATAACACCTGAAAAATGCGCTGGAATTCTTTCCTCATTTTTTTTCCTAGTAAAACCCTCTACCCAATCACCCAGTTTCACTGGCTCAGCCAGCTCCTGGGGATGATCAAAGCAAGATTTTCACTCCATAAAGCCAGCTGGGACACCAATGGGGCTATTCTCACCCTTTTTGCTCACTTTAAGCTGGGTCACACAGGATGACTTCAAGGGTGACACTTTTCCTGAAACCTTCTATTAACACAAAGCTTTTTGCTCACGCAGGCAGTGCAGTGAGGATGAGGAGATGAAACTCCCCTGGCACTGCCCAGCTCTGCCTCTTCCCCCCACAGAGCAGCTGAGCCCCCCCAGCCCCCTGTCCCTCACCTGTCAGCGTCACTGTCGTCGCTGTCACGCAGCCCCTCCAGGGCCACCTGCAGGTCTGCGATGCGGCGGATGGAGGTGCCCAGGTCAGCCTGCAGCACCTGCCTCACCTCTGCCAGCTCTGCCAGCTGCTGCTCCTGCACAGGGGACACCAGGTGAGGGCCTGGACCTGACATGGCACCTGAGCTGCCAGTGGGGTCACTGCTAAACCATCCCACCCTCGCCCCAGTGCTCCCAGGGCCTGTCAGGGCTGGTTACCTGCACCCTGCCCTGTGGAACCTGTGAACGTAAAATGCATTTTCCAGCAACTTCCAGTGCTTAAAGGGTGTTCAAGAGAGCTGAAGAGGAATTTTGGATAAGGGCATGGAGTGACAGGACTCAGGGAATGACTGCCCACTGCCAGAGGACAGGGATAGATGGGAAATTGGGGAGAAATTCTTCCCTGTGAGGGTGGCGAGGCCCTGGCACAGGGTGCCCAGAGAAGCTGTGGCTGCTCCATCCCTGGAAGTGTCCAAGGCCAGGCTGGACAGGGCTCAGAGCAACCTGGGATAGTGAAAGGTCTTCCTGCCCATGGCAAGGAGTGGCACAGGATGAGCTTTGAAGTCCCTGCAACCCAAACCATCCCAGGATTTCCAATCTGACACACCACCACAGCTCCACGGACCTGGCATCGCCCACCTTGCACACCAAGGACACCAGCTTGTCCCTGCACCCCTGCTCCCCACATTCCAAGCCCTTGCAGCTGGGAAGGAACCCATTCTGCTGTTCCTAAGCCACGACAGGGCAGAGAGGAGGGAGCAGCGGACCCACAGTGATTGAAGCTGCCAGCTGTGAAATCGCCACGGCGGCGGTGACAAGGTGAGGGATGATTTGCGACAGGCCAGGCACAGGAGCTGGCACACTGTCACAGTAAATAATGGGAGGCCTGGAATCACTGGGCACACGGGCCCCAGGGGAAGAGCATCTCAGTTCAACAAAACATGAAAAGCATCAGCCCCGTTCGGGTCACGCGGTGCCACGGCGGCTCCTGGGAACGCGCCGGAATTGGTGAAAACCTCAGAAGTTTTCTGAAACCTGGGGTTTCCAAGCCCTCCACTTCCCTCCTGGCTCGGGCAGAAGGTGGAAAGGAGCTGTTTCATCAAGGGAAGGGTTTCAGGGACCTCAGGGGCTCAGAGCAGGGCACACGGTGAAACACCAACTCCTGAGAGGAGAAAAGAGCCCCAAGCTCGGGGTGCCTACGTGCCTGTGTTCAGCTATTTGGGACTGCAGGAGCAGGGAGTGAAAGCACTGCCTGATAAAGAGCTGAGCCCTTCCACAGGCTGATAAGAGCCTCTCTTGACCCAGCTCCTCATCTGCAGGCTCTGGCACAAATTAAATACAGTTCAGTGGCTGCGTTTAAGTCCACTCCTCTGTTCTGCTGTTGTTGACAGGGATGGGCAGGGAGGCATGGAACAGTATCCCCCTACCAGCACCCCAAACCTGCTTCCTCTGGCCACAGACACACAAATCCCCTGGGATGGCTTTGGGAGCAGCAAAGAGAATGTCCTGGGGGCTGCAGGGGTCCTCCTGGCTGGTGGGGTCCCTCCTGACCTCGCTCCCTTGTGCATGACCCTGGGGATGCTGAGAGGAAAGGGACCATCCCAGGTGATGCTGCAGAGCTGGGGCTCCACCTGCCACCCCCAGGACATCCCTGGGCACCCACACTTTGTGGCACCCACGCTGGTGGCCTCAGGGTGGGGGGGACCTGCAGGGCACCGTGGTGACACTGGGGACTGTTGGTGACCCTGGGGACCCCTGCCCACAGGCCACCCAAGGGGTAATTTGAGTGTAAGCCAGAAAATAGAGCTGACACTGCTCAACCCCACATCCCAGCTCTCCCAAATCTCATCCACAGAGACACCTCATGTTTTTCTCCATACCCTACAATTGTCTCAAGGAAAGGAATAATTTTGCCAATATGATTCAATTTCAGATGGAGAAATGCTGTCTGCATAACACAAACTGACAAGGCCCATCCCAGCACCAGGCCCCTGGCACCCAGGGAGCTGTTGGACACCTTTGACACATGTTGTTTCTATCTAAATGTAAATGCAAGAAGCTTTTCTCTTTTCACACAGTCCCTGGGCTGAGAACTGACACCCTCACACTGGGCAGAGCTGGCTTTTTGTTTCCTCTGAGCAGAAAAAGGGGAGAAATAAAGGGGAAAATATATCAGTTGAGAAAATTCGTATTATTGGGTAAACTGCACCACAGCTGGACCTGAGGGCTGGAAGGAGCATGCTCTGCTGTTAAACCCCTCTTGGCACCAGCATCTCTGGCTGCTTCCACCAAACCAGTCAGACATGCACAGCAGGACCAGCCTGACCAGCTCAGAACCTCTGGCTGATATATATTTTATCATCAATAAATAAAATATACCTTCTGCCTCGTTCTGAATACATTTCCAAACTGGATTCTCCCATTCACACTGGGGGAGAGATTGCCCCAGAGCAAAGGACTGGCTCTGCTGGTGGGTCAGAAACCATAATTTTAGAAGGCTGAGGTTGATTCCTGCTGACAGGGAGCCTGGATTAAAGGTCCTGTCCCCACGACAAGGGGACAGGAGCTCACTCAGTGATGGCTGGCACTCAGCAAACCCACAGGGAGCTGCTCTCAGCCGACTCCTGCCCTCACCCAGGGAAGAGATTCTGCACACCCCTCATGGAAGGGGATTTCTAAACCTTCTTTTTCTTAAGAGGCTTTTTTTTTTCCCCCAACTAATTTTGTCTCAGAGTTATTTGAAGAGAAGTTCAAAGGAGATAAAACCATCAGTGAAATGATCCGTGGGGACTCCAAAGGATTCCCAGGCCGGCACCTCGGAGCATCCAGCACCACGTCCTTGTCACCACCTTGTATTTTTGTTTATGCTTCTGCTGTGACAACACCACCTTTGCTCGCTCCCATCCACCTCAAGTGAAGTGTAATCTAATTAGTCCATTTTGGATCGCTTTCCTTCGAGTAACTTAGCGAGCACCTGCAGAATTCATCCATCATTATTATTTTTAATTAAGCCGTTAACTCGCGGGGTTTTCGGCAGGTTTGAAGTGACAAAATTCACGCAGTTGAAGGCTGGAGTGAGATGGGGCTAGCACCGTGTAATTGGTGTGCGAGCAGCCACCCGCGCTGATGGAATCCTGAGGAATTTACTCTTTGAATGGCAAAGCAGAGTCACAACAGCCCTAATTAGCAGCGGAGCTTTCACTCCTGGCTCCTCCATCACCCACCCTCACCTCTAAGGACCGAATGCCTTTGATGATAATTGTCGCTACACTTCCTCAAAGACATTCGCTCTTGGAGGGACGAGCAGCTGGAAAGGCCCAGGAGCAGGCGGGGATGGCGACACAAGAGCTGCGGAGACATCAGAGGGTTTGCTGGGACCCTGCTGGGAGCCGAGATTTGCCTGGGTGGGAGCGTGGCATTCCCGGCTGGAGGCACAAACAGCTCCCACTTCGCTTCTCAAGTTCACTGGAAGCACCAAAACACCTCCCCAAAAAACAACAAAACCTTTAACGTTTGCAAATGAGCAAAAAAAACCCCTAATTCTGGAGTTAAGGCTGTGTTCACGGCCATAGCGGGGCCGGGGCACAAAGATCTGCCAGCAAAAGAACCAAAAAAAAAGAAAGAAACCCATAAAAAAGGTTATTTACACTGAGGCTCTCATAAAATAATAAAAAAAAAAAATAAAAAAAAAAAACAAACCTGTGAAGAGTATCTTCACACCTGTACGTCAGTTTTCTGTGAAATTAGTTAATTATTGCGCTGATGAATTTCACAGCTTCATTAAAGAAACCTGATTTTAGGATAGCACCCAGCAGCCCCCCTGGTGTGCTCAGGGGGGTCAGTGGAGCTGTGCTGGGTACAGAGGGGCAGGAGGAGACCCAGCAAGTCCCTGGATGGTGCCTGGGCCAGCCAGAGCTTCATCCCAGCTGGATCAGCCTCTGTTTCTCCCCAGGTATTCCATCAAGAAGGCACCTGGCTCTCCGGGAGAAGAGACCCAAGGGGCTCCTGCCCATGGCTGGACCCCATTCCAGAGTTTTCATCCCAGAGCCCTCATGCAGATACTTGAATTCTCTCATGAAATCCAAGCTGTGCAGGCAGTTCAGTCAGCAGCAGCACAGCTAGCATCATCCTTCCCTAAGAGCATCCTCAGGAGGGAAATCCTGGTCCCAGACACTGTGTCAGCCACTCATTGTCCCACATCCCTGCTCCCAGCCCCTGTTCCATCCTCCCCAGCCCCTGTTCCATCCTCCCCAGCCCCTGCTCCCCCCTTCCCTGCACGGCAGCCTCACCAGGGGACACGTGTAGGGGACAAGCAGGAGTGCTAGTGCACACACCACAAACACAGAGAGCAGGGCTTGGGTTTAAGCCCCCCAGGATTAACTCCAGGCTGGAAATCCATCCCTCACTCCTCACCATGGTGCAGGCTCTGCCGTGGTCTGAGGACACCAGGGGGCTGGGGCTGGCCTGTCAAGCTCTGGGTGTCAGCACAGCAGCTGAGAAACCAGGAGCTGCTGCAGGCTGGGATCCAGATTTTATGGCAAGAGGAGCTCCAGCTCCAGGAAGGAAACCCAGGACGTGCAGCCAGAGCAAAGAGAGTCCAGCAGGGCCAAGTCCTACCCCCATCATTACCAAACATGCTTGGAAAGGGTTCAAAACCCATCCTTCTTACAAAATTCATAAGGCAGAGCCATCTGCCTGGCAGCCAGCCCTCATCCCTGCTCCTCACTGGATATTCCCTGCTGAATGGCACAAGGCTGCCTCCCAACTGCCCTCAACTGGGTGGGAAAAGAAGGAACAGATGCCCTAAGCCTGGCTGGAGATGGTGGCATGGGATTTTCCAGAGCATATATATGCTCTCTATATATCTACATATACAGGCAGCAGCTCTGAAACAAGACAGGATTTTTAACCCAATCTCTGCCAGAAATTTGTCCCTTCAACACCTCCCTTTAAACCTCAACAGCATGTGGTAAATCCACAACCTCACCACTGTGTATTTAAATAAGTTTTTTAAAAAATTGTTAGGAGCAGAGCACGACTTAAGTAATGTCAAGTGAATAATTCACACTGGATTTATAATTGATGTGGGATTTAGCAGGAGCAGAGCCATAAGTGGCTTTCTATTAACTATTGATGCTCCCCACCAGGCTCCCGACAAGCTGGGCCGGGCTCCTTGATCACAGCTCTGCCCCATGTTTTATTTAAGTGCTCTTAAGAGGACACAAAGTCTGGGGGATGCCTCTGCTCCCAGGAATGTCACAGCAGTCCCTGGCTGTGGCCGTGCACATGCAGCCAGTTCCCAGGGAGCAATCCCCACGGACAAGCTGGGATGGGGAGGTGTGTCTGAGGGAGCCTTTCTCCTGAGGATGCCAGACAACCCAAATATCTGAGTGTCTGGATAAACCCAGAGTCCACAGTTCTGCCTTAAAAGTTCAGCTGTTTATGGGGGTTTGTGTCTTATTTGAGGGAGGTGCCTCTAAAATCCCTTTCAGACCTCTTTGCACACTTTATTTGGGAGAACACTAAAGTGCCAAGAGGCTCCTGCACCTTCCTTCACCCGTCACTCACATCCCCATATGAAACATTCAGAAAGCTTCTAGAAATACAGGCACAACCCCAAAAATACAGCAAAAAGAGGCCATCCCCATCCCAACAGCCAGAGCATCCATGTTTCAAACACTGCCCTTCCAGCAGAGCTGCAACAAACGCCCAATACCACAGCAACCACGGCTCCCTCAATCCCACAGGGAAAGCAGCAGGCTCAGGGAGCCCAGAATGCCCAGGGCACCTCTCACTGCACCATCTCATGGCTCTGCAGAGCAGCAGAGGCTGAGAGGTCCGACCTCATTCCATGCCCAGGGGAGGCTGCTCTGGCAGCTGGAGACTCAGGGCTCAGCCTGGCCGAGCAAGGACAAAGCCTGACCGTGCTGCAGGCAGAGGACTGGGAATCATTCACACCCTTCCCCTCGGGAAGGATGGCAGCCTCGGGGCAGAATAAATCCTGAAATCTCCTTGATTGCTAACTAAAAGATTGTTGATAAAATAGCTGCTCCTAATTCAGCCCTGCTGCCAGCAGAACTGCAATATCTTTCAATTACTGCTCGGGAGTGAGGCTTTCCCTTGGATTACTGGGAGAAACAACATGAAAAGAGGCACTGGGAAAGGGCTGGAAAGTGAAGGTGAATCTATTTTTGCTGCTCTGCAGGCCCAGCTGGGGCTCTGCTCGCTCAGAGCGGGTTTAGCTGCTGGTTGGCACTGCCTGAGCTGCAGCCACGGGGGTGGTTTGGCAAAACCAGGAGCTCCAGGAGGATCTGGTGCTTGGGCTGAGCCTGGCATACCCAGTACTCAGCACTCAGGGGCTGCTGCAGGGCCAGGGCATTTCCCACCCCCTCAGGGTTCTGCCTGACATGAGGAGAACCAGCACGAGGAGCTGCAGGAACGGCCTGAGCAACCTGGAATCATAGATTCTTCTAGGATGGAAACACCTCCAAGATCATCCAGTCCAACTGTTCCCCCAGCACTGCCAATTCCAGCACTGAGCCATGTCCCCAAGTCACATCCACACATGAATTGCATTTCCTTGAGCAGAGCAGGCAAAGCCACCTCCTTCCCACAAAAAAAACCCATGGAGCAGGGTGACTGTCCAGGCTCCCAGATCAGCCATGGAGAAAGGGAACGTGAGGCTCCTCAAAGACAGCTTTGGTTCAATGGTTTGGGGCTGCAGAGAGATGCAAAGCAACTCCCTGCCCCTCCCAGAGGAGCAGCCCAGGACCCAAGCAGTATCTGCACAGGGTCCTGGGTAGAAAAATGGGGAAAAAATTGGGGAAATTGGAAGAAAAAAATGGAAAGAACTGATTGAAAGAATGGAAAAAATGTGAGGAAAAATGGGGAAAATTTGGGAAAATTGGAGGAAAAAATGGTAAAAATGGGAGGAAAAGTTGTGGCAAAGTCGGGATTTGGGGATTTTAGCTCCATCCCCAGACCCAGAGCACACAAAGCACCACACAGAAAATCACTTTTCAGGGGCTATGAGCGGTCACCTCCAGCTGCAGCAAACTCCCCCCAGCCATGGGACCACCCAAACCCCGGGAGGAGCCCCTCCCTCACCAGCTCCATGCGCCGGCGGCTGGACTCCAGCTCCCTCTGCACCAGCTCGTCCATGTCAGCCTTCATCTCCTCCATCCTCCTCTGGTAGTACCTGCTGCTCTCCCTCTCCCGTGCCTCCGACTCGGCCGCCTTCTCCAGCTCCTCTCCCATCTGGATGATGCTGTCCCTCAGGCGCAGCACCAGCACCTGGGGTGTGAGGGCAAGGTCAGGGGGAGCTCTCTGTGAGCACCGAGCCACTGCTGGCTGTCAGGAACCCCGCAGCCAGGTGACAGCAGTGCCACCAAACACCTGCGCTGCCCCCACAGCCACCTGTCCCTCCCAGCCCTTCCCCAGGCGCTGCTGTCCCCACAGGTGGGGTGTGGCAGTGACACCTGGGCTGCCCCCACAGCCACCTGTCCCTCCCAGCCCTTCCCCAGGTGCTGCTCTCCCCACAGGTGGGCTGTGGCAGTGCCTGGGGGAGCAGGGGTGAGGAGGGGGTACCTCGAAGCGCTTCATCTGCACGGCCTGGAAGTCGAGCTGGCTCTCCAGGTCCCGGATGCGCGCTTCCTGCCGGCTGACGATGGAGCGCTCGGCCGGGCACTGCTCCAGCTGCGCCGCCCTGGCCTGAGCTGCCTGCAGCTGGGAGAGCAGGGGCTGCCTCAGCATCCCCCAGCCCCTCTGCTGAAGCCCTCCCCAGCCCCTCACATGCTCCTGGCCCCTGAGGTGATGGGCACTGCGGCCAAGCATTGCCCTCGCTTCCCAGATTCCCGAAGAATTCCCTGCTGTTAAAGCCAGGCCTGACACCGATGAATGGAGAACCTGCTGGCCAGGGACACGTGTCTGGGGCTGCTTTGCTTTTCTCTTCTCAAAGACTCTTTGAGGCGTAAAAATTCGCAGCCTTTGTGGAAAGCTGCCTGGACCAAGCTGTTTCCTCAGTTCTTACACCGAGGCCTCCAAAGGAAACTGCCCTTTCAGTGATCCCAGTACAGCTCGGGTTCAGATTTTGAATTTGACCTAGAACTACGGGAATTTGTCTCCTTTTATCCAACCTATCTCCAAAGCACCACCCGCTCCAGCTCGGAGGGAGCGAGTCCCGCTTCTGATTCCTGGGCAGCTTAGCCACGCTCCAATAAAGCACTTAACTTAATGGGATTACTCATGTGTTTAAAATTAAATCCATCACTCCAGGAGGGTTGGCACAGCCACAGAGGCGAGGGGGTGCAGCCCCTGCTGGTGCCCACCCCAGGGCAGGCCTGGGGTCAGCCCATCCCAGCCACGGCAGTTTGGCAGGGGAGGAGGGAGAAGGGAGGCTCTGAGTGCCAAGAACTCTGCTAGGAGAAGATTTCTCCGGCCTAAAGAGGTCCCACTCCTCAGCAGGGGTGCCACAGGCTGGGCAGGAATTACCTTCTCCTGCAGGAATTACCTTCTCCTGCAGGAATTACCTTCTCCTGCAGGCTCTGCTTTTCTTTCTTCACATCCTCCACCTGTGTCTGCAGCTCCCGGATCTGGGCGATGTCTGTGGCCGACTGCAGAAACAGAAAACTTGGAGTGGGAGCAGCAGGATCAGAGCCAAGGGCTCAGAGCAGAGGGCTGGTTCCTGCCTGCACCTCCTGCCACTGGGACAGTGAGCTGCTCCTGGACTGCCCTGGTGGGGCTTAATTCTCCCAACCCCCTGCAGCTTCCCTAATTTTTGAAACAAGCATTTGTGGATCAGGACAGAAACCAGGTTGTCATCTCTGTGCTCAGGACCCTTCCAGACACAGGGTCCTGGATCCCTGTCACCTTTACAAGGGGCACCAGACTGAATTGTCAGCCTGGCCCTCTCCCATGGGAGCTTTGGGGTCCCTCAGCTCCCAGGACAATCCTCTGGGAGAACCTGACATAGTTTGGATATGGCACTGGGGCTGTCTGGCAGCACTTTTTAAGAATGGTGAAAGAAAAAATAAAAATGACCCAGAGAGGCAGCTGTAGGATTCCCCAAATGTTGAAACTAAAGGCAAAACACCTTGAAAGAAGACTCAAAACTGCAGGTGAGAGCAGCTGGTGCTGTGATCCTTCCCTTCCTCGTGGCAGCATCTGTGTCCTGGGGGTCCCCACTCCCCTGCGCACCCCCAGGGGCCACCACCTGCTCTGTGCCAGCCTGCAGGGCCTTCTGAGAGCCCTCCCAGGCTTGGAGATGCTGCCCCAGCTCCTACCTGGGCAATCAGAGCCTTGTGCTTTTCCATGAGCTCGTTCAGGTCTTCCTGGTCCTCATCGACGCGTTTCAGCAAGTCGGCTCTCTCGTGCTGCAGCTGGAAGAGCTGCTCATCCACCTGCAGGAGGATCCACAGGACCCTGGTTCATGGATCCCACAGGGAACCCACCAAACCCCCTCTGAGATGTGCTGCCAACAGCCTCCAACCCATGGAAAAGGCAGAGCATGGGATGCTGCTCCCTTGCAGGAATTTTGTCCAGCCATTAAAACACCTGGCTGTTGTTTCCAAACAGTCCAGGGTGCTCTGGAGACTCACTAAGAACTCTGGGACGTTTTGAGGTGATTTATTAAACCCTCTGGTAGTGGCTGACTGAGCAAAGCAGCTGCTGATTGCTGCCAAACCCCCAGGGTGGGACTGTGCCCTCACACCTGCCCTGCCCACATCTCCAACAACCCACCAGGGTCTTGCTTCTGCTGAGGGTCTCCAGCTCCGTGTGCAGGTTCTCCAGCTCCAGAGCCGCTGTCTGCTGGGATTTCTGGGCCTCTGCACACTTTGCTTCACTCTCTTCCAGCTGGGAAAAGTTGTAGAGGATCATCATTAAAGGAGCAGAAACCACGTGCTGATGGTGCTGTCTCCGTGCCACACAGCCACGTTTATTTCCACTTCTGCAGAGCGTTTTTCCCTGCTAATGAACACAGAATCTCCACCTTTTAAACACCTGCTGCTCCTCAGCTTGGCTTGCTCCTGGTTCGCAGGGCAAGCAAAGTTTCCTTGGCGCCTCCCAGCACAGATCCCAACATCACCGGCTGTCCTGGTGAGCCCACAGCCAGTGCCTCGACGGCACATCCTCCCTCTTCCTCGGGTGAGGTAGAGCTGGGATCATTAATTTGCAAAATTATGTGAATTACACGTAATTCCTGATTAGAGCAATTCATGATTCGGGGGTTTGCAAATGGGCTTTTCAGTGGCGTAAATTGCATTTGCAAATACACGTGGAAGATCCCATTTATAAAGGCTAATTTGCTCTCGGGTTTTACAGCTCAGCCATTAAGATCACAACGATCTTCAATGGGCTGCAAACATCTGGAAGCAGCAGCGTCATCCCGAAAACTCCCCCCTTGCCTGGGCGGAGGAGTTCTCGTAGGCTGTACCTGAACATCCAGTTCCTTCCCCTGCTCCTCGGGGTTTCTTTCTTTTCTCTCCGAAAAAAAAACCCCTAAACCCCTCAGTTCACTGCTCATTTCCTGTGCCTGCTCCTGCTTTCCCTGTGGAGTTCCCAAGAGCAAAGGGAAAAGCTGCACACCGTGGCGAGAGTTTGAGAATTTTAGATTGTTTTCTCAGGGTTTACTTTCTTTTTTATCTCTTTCCCTCAAAAAAAAAAAAAAAAAAAAAAAAAAAAAAAAAAAAAAAAAAAAAAAAAGAAAAGAAAAAAAGCAAAAAGAAAAAAAAAAAGTTGGGGGAATCATGGAATGCTATAACTGGAGCAATCCTTGGCTCACTTCCCTCCAGTGCTTGGGGAGATTGAGACCTTTCACTAGAGAAGGAAGAACTTTCATTCCATCAGCTGAAAAGAAAGTCTCTGTGCTTTGCTGAGGTGAGCTGGAGATGCCACTCAGATCAGCTCCTGGTTTTATGGCCGAGGATTTTCCCACCTGTCCAGCTGCTCCAGAAACAGCTGCATCCACAATCAGCCCTTGGAATGGCCTCTTCCTTGCCACCATTCCCACCCAACCCCTGATAGTTCAGTCAGACAGAAAAGCATCTCCAGGACCCCTCATTAAACATCAGCTTCCAATTCACTTTGTGTAATGGAATTTTCCCACTTGGGAAGAATAAATTGAAATTCCCCCCCCCAAAAAAATGCATAATGTATGAACTGTGGAACAACATTAGTTTGCTGTGAACACCATCTGTTAAATACCTGCATAAAATGGATGCCTCAGCCTTATTAAGAAACAATACTGCACTTCCAGCCATATGGATTTTGATTAACGGAAATGTAGCATTTTAGCAAAGTTTTTCTTCTTGTGCAGGTCCGTGGGCTGGTGGTAGGATGCATTGGCTTTCGAGAAAGTCGTCATGAATGCCATTAGAAATTGTTTCAGTTTAAAGGACAGAATAATCATGTGGCATTTTAAGCACATGCAGAGTCTCGGTGTTGGTGGCACAGCTAAAAAACTCCACATTCCCAAAATCCAGGCTGCTTGCTCGTCTCCAAACACAGGGAACTGAGCACAGGCCACGGAGTGAGGGAGCCAGGGATGCACTGAATGGAATCACAGGGAGAGAGAGTGACCTCCTGCCTTCCTGTGGGGACTGGGGTGTGCAGGGGGCAAGGATCCCAGAATCCCAGAGTCATCCAGGTTGGGAAAGACTTCCAAGGTCATCAAATCCAACCTGTGCCTGATCCCCACCTTACCACCAGCCCAGAGCACTGAGTGCCAGCTCCAGGCATTCCTTGGACACCTCCAGGGATGGGGACTCCAAACCTCCTTGGGCAGCCCCTTCCAAGGCCTGGCCACCCTTTCCATGAGGAAATTCCTCCTGGTGTCCACCCTGACCCTCCCCTGGCACAGTTTGATGCAGTTTCCTCTCCTCCTGTCCCTGTTCCCTGGGAGCAGAGCCCGACCCCCCTGGGTGTCTCCTCCTGTCAGGGAGTTTTGGAGAACCAGAAGGGCCCCCCTGAGCCTCCTTTTCCCCAGGCTGAGCCCCCCAGATCCTTCAGCTGCTCTCCCCATGACTTTACTCTCTAGAGTAAAGATTCACCTCCCCAGCTCTGCTCCCCAAGTGAACTGGGCATTATTCCCCAGGGAAATGGGGCTGGACTCTGGGATGGGCAGAGGAAGCACCTCAGCATCCATGCAGATCCCTCAGATCGGCACAGGGGAAGCACCTGAGGGCAGGGCCCTGCCACATTTCCCTCCCACCACGGACTGGGGAAAAAAATAAAAAGGGGCAGTGCAACCTCTCCAACCCCAAAGTGGGATTTGGGAAACATTGAGGATTAATGAAGTGCAGCACTGGGTCAACAATAAACAACAAATGAATGCAAAAAAATTTGGCCATTCCCAGTGCCTGTCCCAGCCATGGCCATCCCTGCCCTGGACACCCAGGCCGTGGACACAGCAGGGGCACCCCCAGCTCACCTTCCCCTTCTCCCTGAGCACAGGTGGGAACAGCTGCAGCTCACAGCTGTTATTTATGCACAGCCACCCTCCCAAATGATAGCTGGGTGTTGCTGGAATTGCTCGTGCCTCCAGATTCATTTCCAGGGGAAATGTGCAGAGCAGATTAATTCCTGAGCAGTTTCAGAGGAACAGCATCTTTAGCTGAGCCCCTGCTTAGCACCTGGGAATACACAGCCCACAGGGGGATGGACAGCCCTGTGGTGCTCCTCTCCTGTGGCAGGGAACCCCACAGGACTAGGAGTGATGCCTTAAGTTTTGGCTTTCATGTTTTTCAGATTCTGTGCTGCCTGGGGTGCAGTTCTGAGCCTCACATTAAGTGTTAGTCACTTCTCTTCACAAGGTAGGTAGACAAAACAAATCCTTTTCCTGCTGAAGGCCAAGGACAGCAATTACAAGTTTTCAGGACCAAAAGCACAAGGAATGGTGGACTGAAGAGAGAAAACAAGGAGGATGGCACTTCATAATCTGAAGCTGCAACTAGGAAATTAATCCCCAATATGCAAATAGACCAAAACTTATGAAAAAGTGTGAGACCTTGTGATCATTTGTCCATTTTGTGACCATTTTGGGTCCACCTTGGGTGTAGCCCTGGCCAGGCTCTTGTCCTGCCCAAGGTGTATCCTTAAAGGCCTTTTAATAAATACCTCCTTTATTCTCTTAGCACTGTCCAGTCCCTGTCCAGGTCAGCTCTTCCCGAGGCACCAAGAGCTCACCCTGGGGCCGGGCGTGTCCCCAGGGTGGTGGCACAAGCTGGCACAGAGCTGGAGCCGCTCCCCAGGTCCCTCAGCACCGCCGAGCCCGGGGCTGTGTGCGCTGCAACCACGGCAAATCCCCCCCGACGGCAAATCCCCTTCCCGATGCTCTCAGCATCCCTATGGCAACGCCGCCCCAGCCCGGCCGTAGGAGACGCACAGAAACGCACCAAACAGAAGGTAATTAACAGGAAAAAAAGGAGAAAAACCACTCCACAGCCTTGGCTTAATTACAGGGAAGCGCTCCTTCCGAGCAGGCTCTCGGCGGCCCGGGCGGCAGCGCTCGGGCGAACCGGGGGAGCCGCCGGTGTTCCCCGCAGCTGCCCCGCAGGTCCCTCCCGTACCTGTTTGCGCAGGTTCTCCAGCTCCTGGGCGCTGCCTCCGGGCTCTGCCGGGGCCGCCAGCAGCAGCTGAACATCGGCCAGGAGGGCGCGGGTCCTCCGCAGGTCCCGCCGCAGCCGCTTCTCCACGTCGAAGTCGCGGTGGCCGATCTGGGGATGGGGACAAGGGCGTGTCAGAGCCCTGCTGCCCCCTGAAAGCTCCATCAGGCCCTTCCGCCCCACCCCGAGGCGTTTTCCACATCATTTAGGGATATTTTGGTCAAATACACCAGGGCACTGAGTGTTCTTTGAACACCTCCAGGGTGTTGCAAATTTTTCTGCACCAAAGAGCTTTTCCTCTGAAAACATTGGCCCACCGCGGGTCTCCATGGGTCACATCCTCCCCTGTGGCCAGAGGGACAGCCTGGCCACACAACTGCAAGGAATTCCTTAAAAAACCCACCCTCTGTGGTCCCCCCCTGGAGAGAGGCAGAGAGCAACCATGGTTACAGGGATGAAGGAATTAGAAAACCACCAAATAAACAGGGACATGGTTTCAGTGCTTGATTTCACTGAAGTATAAGAACATTTTCCATTTAGGTTGATTTCCACGGCTCTCGTTTCAAACCCCTTCCCTCTCCTATTTTCTGTTCACTGGCTAAAATCAACTCTGTGGATTTGACCTTGTAGCCTGGTCTAGAGCTGGCTGGAATTTGCTGGAACAAGAAATCATTGGCATCTCCATTTCCTTGATTAGTTTTCTGGGCTGGCAGTTTTCTTCCCATTTTTTTAATGAACTGTCCTCTGCAAACCAGAAGGTGTTTGCAGCACCACCACTGCTGTCCTGCCATCCCTCCAGCCGGATCCTGGAGGCTGCTCACATCATTTTCCTCTTGCTCAGGGTCTGTCCACCCCCACAGGGGATAAATTTGCTGCCATGGCTGGAACCAGCTGCCCCCTCCCACCACTGCAGCCCAGGATTTTTAAGTGACAAAGCCATGATTTGATTTCATAGCTGCTGTCAAACTGTGGTTGTGTCTCACAGCAATCCCAGCTGCATGGCCCCATCTCCCCTTCCCTCACACCAGCACTGCCCTCGGGGGGCTGGGGGCTGCCAGGCAACACCTGGGCACTGTCCTGGAGGGAGAAGGGGCCCTTCCTCCTGAGCCCCCCCAGCTCCTGCTGCCTCCTCATCCATCTCAGCTCCCCTCCACCAAACAAGCAGGACGTGTTGGACTGTTGTAATAATCCCCTGCTTTGATACAGCATTATTTATTGTGACAGTTCCCAAAACATTTTCTAAGCCAGGAGCAGGAGGGTTTGTGTTGGATAAGCCTTGTCGGACCATTTTGTGCCTACTTGAAATATGCCCCCCTTTCCTGTGCTGCAAAGATCCCAGATTCACCCCATTCAATGAGCACAGGGGACTGCCAGGGCTGCTGGAATGGTGAAATCCAGAGGACACAGGGCTTGGTTTCTGTGCCAGGGTGAGTGGCACTGGGACAAAGGCAGCGTGAGGGTGGGCAGGACATGGGGACAGACCCTCCAGGCTGAGCTCTGGGGAGTCCTGGGGTGCAGCACCACTGAGATGGTGACACTGATGGCTGCTGCCCCCCTCAGCCACCTCACTCAGTCACCAGAGCTCTGGGGTGGCCTCTGGGTGATGCCAAGGGATGCCCAGGCTGATGAATGCTGCCCAAAGAGGCTGCATCCAGCCCTCACCTGCTGACTGAGCAGGAGCAGAACTGGGTGTGCTTTTTTACAGTTGCTGCCACAGACCCATCAGAGAAGGAAAAAGGATTTGTTCACCAAATGTGCTCGGGATATAATTCCTCTGCAATGAGCAGGATTGGATAAACTGCTTTTCTAGGCAGCTGGATGCACCCCAGTGCTAGACCTTGCTAGTTTGACTCTCATGAAACCAGGTAAAAGCAGATGCCTCTCCCTGTTTGGGTAATTCTCCCATGTAAAAGGGAACAGTTCCCCTCTGCTGGATCCTGTGGGATCCCTGCAGCCCCAACACCTGCAGATCCCAGTGCCTGCTGTGCCTGGGTGGCATCTGGGAGGGATGAGGGACAGAACACCACGAGCAGCTGCAGGGGCACCAACCCCAGGCTGCCAGGGCCATGCCCCGTCCCCTTACCTGCTCACACAAGGTGCCAATGAGCCCCTCCAGGTCCTGCTTCTCGTGCAGCACCATCTGCTTCTGCTCGTGCTCCTGCTCCAGCTGCATCTCCAGCTGCCGCAGCTGTGTGGGAGAAACCCAGCCACGCTCAGGGCCCTGCCACCTTCCAAGTGCCAGCAGGGCAGAGCCACTGCCACCGTGGGCACCTGGCATTCCCCAAGGTCCCTGCAGCCAGCACTGGGGACCAGGAACGGGCCATGTCCCCTGGAGCACCTCCTACCCCTGGCAGTGCCAGTGCAGAAGGGAGGAGGGAGCTGCAGGATATTTGGGATGGGATGAGCTCTTTGAAGCACACCCAGTCGTGCCCAAAGGCTGCCCCTGCAGCTCTGCAATTTGTGTTTGCACCCAGCAACCTCCTGGCCTGGAGGAAAGGCTGTTTTCTGCAAATCATCCCCAAACATGAAGCCCTGGAGCTGGTGTCCTTAGCGTGACTCTGGTGTTACTGGGAGCAGCGGGTCCGTGTGCTGCACCACATGTGGCTGTCACACACTGTCCCCAACAGCCCCTCCAGCATGGCAGGGGCTCAGCCCTGACCCAGAGCCTGACCTGCACCCTCGGGCTGTGACTGAGGCTCACGCTGGGGTGATGGTGGCAAAGCAGCACCCCAGCATTTCCTGGGAACATGGACCCCTGGCAGGGCTCCTGGGGAGCTTTGGGGAGCACCCAGCATCAAACCCACCCAGCGAGGACCTACCCTCTTCTGGCAGGACTTCTGTGTGTCCTCCAGCTCCTCGTCCTTGTCCTCCAGCTCCTTCTGGTGGATCTGCTTCATCCTCTCCATCTCCAGCTCCAGCCTCTCGTGGAGCTGAAACACCCAGAGACCAAAGAGCCCCAAGAGGATGAGGATGGTGCTGGCCTGGGCTGGATGTGCACGGTGGGGACACAGCCCCACCCTCCCAGCCCCATTACCTGCTCCAGGTGATCCACAGCTGCTGTTTGCCGCTCCAGCTCCTTCCTCTGCTCGGCAGCGCTGCCCTCAAGGTCCCAGAGCTTCTTCTTGAGCATGGGCACCGTGTCCATGGCCCCGGGGGTGCTGAGCTCCTGCACTCGGCTGGCCAGCACGGCTACCTGCTGCTCCAGCCTGGCCACCTCGGCCCCCTTGTGCTGGGCAGAGCAGGGGTCAGAGCCAGGACACTCCCAGCCCACTCTCAGAACCCACAGCATCTCCAAAGGCATCATCCCAACCCCCTGGAGCAGCAGCAGGGGTTGGGCAGCCCCCGGCCCACACCGAGAGCCCCATCCCCACCTTTCCCTCTTCACCTTCCCACTCCCCTGGGGTGTCCCCCGTGGGTTCCCTGCATCTGGTGCAGCACCATCCCACAGGACACAGACCAGCACCTTCCCCAAGGTGGGATTGGGGTAGGGATGTGAGGAAGAGCACCAGCGACCCCAGTGAAAATGGGGGTGGCCCTGATTAGCTGAATCATGGGATGGGGATGACTTCAATGTAGCAACACTCCTTTTGGAAGGAGAAAGTTATTTAAACACTCTGAACCGTGCTAAGAGAAATTGGAGTCAGGTTTCCTGATTGCCTCTGCTCTAATTGCAAAGGTAATGGCTGGGCTCCCAGACTGCACCCCAAACTGGGCCCAGCACAGCAAGGCAGGGGCTCCTCTCACCTCCAGGCTCTGCTGAAGTTTGCCCATCTCCCAGCGGATGCTGGTGTTCTCCTGGGACAGCTTCTCACGGAGGCTCTTCTCGAAGGCAGACTGCCCCAGGGCCTGGGCTAACTGCAGGTCAAACCTGCAGGGGAGCACGGCAGGGTCAGCCCGGGCCGGGCTCGGAGCCAGCTGGGGTAGTGGAAGGAGGATATTCCCCCTCCATGGCAAGGGATGGGGCTGTAAGGTCCCTCCCAACCCAAACCGCTCTGGGATCAGACCACACACCAGCAAGGGGATGGAAAAGTAACCCCCAGCAGCCGAAACAGACGGAAACAGCCCCACCCTCGCAGCAGCTCCTCACCCAGCCCAATCCTCCCCCTTCCCTGGCTCCTGCTCCAGCACGCCCAGCCCATCCCCACCAGCCTTACTTCTTCTGCCTCTTCTCCAGCTCGTGGCTGCGGCTCTGCTGGTTCTCGGCCAGCACCCGGGCGTCCTCCAGCTCGCAGGTCAGGCGCTGGCAGCGCCGCCGCAGCCGCTGCGCCGCGTCCCGCGCTGCCCGGCAGGCAGCCTGCGCCTCGCCCAGCTGCGGGAGGGGGGCACGGAGGCTGTGGAGCCCAGGGAGGGACACACCGACCCCGTGGACCCCACACAAGATGCACCCCAGCACATGCACCCCGTGGAGGAGGGATCTCATAGAGCCCACAGACCCCACGGCACACACACCCCGCAGAGGAGGGAGCCACGGACCCCACAGACCCCACGGAGAAGGAATCCCGCTGACCCCACAGCACACACCCCCCCGGATCAAACCCCCACCAGGACTCAGCCTCAGGGTAGGTTCACACAGAGATTTTTTCACTAAATAAGGACAATCTGAGGTGCTGGGACCCCTCCAGCTCCAGGCACCCCCCGAGCGCCTGCAGCATCCCAGCCGCTCCTGCTGAGTCAGCAGAGCTGCCCCGGGGCGATGCTCGATCCCGTTTCTCTGCAAAAAGCAGCGTCTGGACTGGAATCCCCAAGGATTCACGTTGTGTTTGGGACAGACACGCTGAGCTCTCCCACGCCAGGGAACGGAGTCGTTAAAGGAATGACTTTAAATAAGCAAAATCTTGCATTAATGAAGCCTGTAATTCCAAACTAACTGAGAGCAAATGGGCTGCTTCGCTTTACTCAAGCTCCTAAGACTCAGCTTCTTTCTTATTACTATTTAATGTACCATGAGAGATCTTTATTTCTTTGTTTTATCCTTCTGGGAAGTGACCTGGCTCCCGGGCACTGCTCAGGGAAGCAGGTTGGCTTTTTCCCTCCTCAGGGCAAAGCTTGGGAGCTGCCAGCTCTTTCCACCAGCAGCTCTTTGTGTGACAGATGGGGAGAGCACAGCCCTGTACAGCTCCTAAAGCCAGGGCAGCACCAACACCCACCCCTGGAAACCCCCTGCCCACACTCACACTTGAGCAGGGTGGAATTTTGCCATGCAAAAGTGATTTTTGAGGCTCAAACCAGAGTAGAAAATATCTGGTTTTCTCTGGTCAGCGGGAGCAGCAGCAAGAAGCAGCAGCCTGCAAAGCTCCTGGGAGCAGGGAGAGGAACAGCCCTAGAACAGCCCTGCTCCCTTGGGTGTCCCTGTCCCCTCCTGGGCTGGCAGCACTTGCCTTTTGCTCCAGCCCTGTCCTGGTGCCCAGCTCTGCCTCCAGCCGCTCCTCCAGCTGTGCCAGCCGCTTCCGCAGGAAAACGATCTCAGTCTGGGCGCAGTCAAACCTCACCTGCCACTCGTCCTCTGCCAACGAGAGACACCCAGGGCTGCAGGCTGAGTGCTGGGGCCTGACCAGCCCCTGTGGCCCTGCTGGGTGCAGGCTGAGGGGATGCACAAGGCACTGACACCAGAGAGCTCACAGGGCACGGCTCTGCTTTGTGCGCCCAGGGCTGCCCCACTCACACAGCACAGGTGTCCTGCCTCAGGCACAGCATGTGTGTCCATCCCATCCCACCCCACCCGTGCCTCAGCAGCCTTCTCTTCACTCCACAGGTGTTTCAGACACACCCTGAGGTGCCAGCAGCATCACCAGCCCCTGTGTGACCAAGCTGTCACTGCCAGCTCCCACTGGACGAGCAATGCGGGGTGACAGAACACTCTGGAGTGGCCAGGGGCTGGAGTGTGTCACAGACAAACCTCTGCCCTCTTCTCTGTGGCCCCACAGGTCAGGCTGGATGCCCAGGGCATGCACTGCCTCCGGGGGGACAGCCCTACCTCCTCCAGAGCCGCTGATCTTCATCTCACGCAGCTGCACCAGCTGCTGGGCCTCTTCCAGCTGCTTCTCCACCGACTCCAGTTTCTTCTGCACTTGCTCGTGTTTGCTCTGGAGAAAGGAGGAAGGGAGCAGCTCTACCCAGCTCTGGGGCACTCAGGAGGGCCGTGTCAAGGGGGTGGCACAGCCACTGTCACCACCCAGGGCTCAGGTACCTGCAGCTCCTGCAGCTCGCGGGTGCCGCGCAGCCGCTCCGCCCGCTCCCCGTCCAGGGCCTGGCAGGTGACATCGCCCTTGTAGCGCTCATCCGACAGCTCCGTGGTCAGGTCGATGATCTGGGGGAGCAGGGGGTCAGGCTGGGCATGGCTGGGGGCGGTTCTGCCATCCCACATCCATCCAGAGTCCTGACAGGCCTTAAGGAGTGCACAGCAGCACTGACCAGTGTCACCAGTGGGAGCCCAGCCTGTGCCACGCTGCCTGCACTGTGCTGCAGGCAGGGCCCATCACAGCTCTCCATTCTCCTACTTTATTACATTAAATTTAACTTTGAAAGCAGGAGAGGATGAATGAAGGGGAGAATTATTAATCCAGAAAATCAATTCCATTTTCCGCAGAGCAGATGGGCACATGGTCCTTCCTCCAGTCCAGCAAGAGGCTGCAGGGGCAGCCAGAGGAAAACACAGCATTCCAACACTCCTTCCCTGTGTCTCACAGCATCTTAAGGCACCTCACCTTGTGCAGGCACCAGCTCCTTAGGGAGTCCCACAAGTTCAACCCAGTAAGGAGATCCCACAGGATTTCTCTTCCTAGGTCTTCCCTGAGGCAGTTGCCTTGCTCAGCATTCCCAAAGAGCTTAAATTAATCATCTTTACGCCCTTCCCAGTGATGAGGAGGGTCCAGGCTTTGGGGGCTGTTGGCTCCATCAGGCAAAGCTGCAGCCCTGCTGCAGCCAAGGGAGCTGGGAAAACCCAGGATATTTATAGAAACCTTGGGAGCTCCTTCTGCTCATGATGCTTGGCAAAATCCCAGGCACAATCACAAAGAGCTGCGCATCCGAGAGCAGAACCCACAGAGGACCAGCAGCCAGCTGGGAACATGGAATCCCAGAATGGTTTGGGTTGGAAAGGGCCTTAAAGCTCATCCAGCTCCCAGCCACGGGCAGGGACACCCTTCCACTATCCCAGGAAAGATCCCAGCCCCATCCAACCTGGCCTTGGATACTTTCAGGGATGGGGCAGCCACAGCTTCTCTGGGCAGCCTGGAGTGATGCCAGCCTGGAATTGTGCAGCTGGACACTGCAGCCTGTCCGGAGTCCCCTCCCTGGCAGTTGCCCCTGCCCATGGCCCCTCCTGTTCTGATGGAACTGGTGCTCCTCTTCCTCCCCATCAGCTCCTTTCCCAACCTGACTGAACAGGGCTGTGGCAGAGGGTTTGGGCTGTGTATCAGATGTTTTGGGGTCTGTACCAGAGGTTCTGGGGCTGTCCCAGAGGTTCTGGGGCTGTACCTTGCTCTCCAGACTCTCTGTATTCTGTCTGAGCTCGCTGCACGCCTGCTCGGATTTTTCCAGCTTCCTTCTCAGCGCCGCCAGCTCCTCCTAGGGAAGATTGGAAAAAAACACACACAGAGAGTTCCAGTATCCTCGGTTTATTTATGAAAACCTTGTTTTCTGTTCAAAATAAGTGGAAGAGACATAGCTGCCTTATTAATAAAATTTACCAGGCAACTTTGAAGGCTGCTCACTGCAAATTGCCAGGACTACAGCTCCTGACATGAATTCCATCGGAGGGAATGTCAGCTTTGGTGTGTGTAGAGCATGTTTTATGAGAGAGCAGCAAACCTCAAAAGCCTGGGATGAACAGCCAGGGGCCTGGATCATGCCCAGGGAGGGTCCCAGGGCCCTGGCAGGTATCAGAGCACGGTGCAAAGGCACGGTGTTGGCTGTGATTCCTTCCCAGGCAGCAGGAGCTGCTCCATGCAGCCTTGTCCCGCTTTGATGTCCAACACTGAACGTGCAGAGTGGTGATAAAAACAGAGGTTAACAGATGATGGGGCCTGATGGATCCCAGGTGGGTTTGGAGACAAAAACAGAGGCTTGGGCAGCTTTTATTTCATCTGAGCCAGCCTGAAAACATCTTGTTAAAACCTCACTAAGGTGCGAGGAGGAGCGGGACTCCAGGGAAGAAGGACTAGGAATTTAGCACAGGTCTCAGAGGGTGCAGAGGGGTGAAAGGAGCCTTTCCTGGGACAAAAAATATCCACTAGCATCTGCCATCACCCAGGGCAACACAGGTGGATGCCAGCACAGCACTGGGGACAGTACAGTCCCCTCTGTCACAGGTGTGTTTGAACGCTCATCCTCCAGCACCCCACAGGCTGATGAGCCCATCCCCAGGGGTTTGGCTCAGGGTACACAGCCCTTGGGGCTCACAGAGGGCACGAGGAGGGCAGTGGGGGAATCCCTGGCATGGGGTTTGACTGTGGGGACTCGGTGTGTTTGCCACTGTCCCTATAAGCAAGAAGTCACTTCTCCCTCCACAGCTCTGCAGAACGTGTGACACTGGGCCAAGGACAGATGGCAACCTCTGCATGGTGGGAAAAGCATCTTTGCCAGGGCAGAGGTGACTTCCAGCTTGACCAATCCACCAGGCAGAGCCCCTAAAGCACCCCCACCTGTCCTGTCCTGTCCCACCCCTCCCATCCCAGCCCTTGGCACTCACCTCCTTAGCACGGAGCTGCTCCTCGGCGAGGTTAACGCTGAGCAGGGGCCGCACGTGGCTCAGCAGCTGCCACCAGGGCCAGTGCCTGACAGCCTGGAACACCAGCAGGTTCCTCTGGAGGCAGTGGATGGCGAGGCGCTGGATCTGTGGGGACACAGCAGCAGTGACCCTCACCCAGCAGGGACCCTCACCCAGCAGGGACCCTCACCCTGCAGGGACCCTCACCCTGCAGGGACCCTCACCCAGCAGTCACCCTCACCCTGCAGGGACCCTCACCCTGCAGGGACCCTCACCCTACAGTCACCCTCACCCAGCCAGGATGGACAGGGCTGGGACACCTGGCTGGAGGGGGAATGGTAGTAGAGAAGCTCAGGGATGGCAGCACAGCATCTCATGGCTGCAGGGAAAAGCTGATACCCTCCAAGGGGGTTCAAAAGAGCTGTGATTTGGGTGCTGTCAGCCATATCCCAGCAGCACTGACCTGGGTGGGCTCAGGTATCCCCAACCCACAGGATGGGTACCTTCAATCTCTTGAACTTTTGGCGGCTGAGGAAGCCCTTGCAGGCAGCCTGGAGCAGAGTCATCCTCTGGGCTATCAGCTTGTCCCGCTGCTTCTCCAGCCTGGAGATGACCCCTGGCTTCAGGAACACCTGGCAGCAAGGAACAGGTCACACACCCCAGGTCAGGGCTGAAACCTCTCCCTCCTCCTGCTTGGCAGAGGGATCGGCCATCACAAGGTGCAACTCCTCAAAATTTTTCCTGTGGGATGCTGCCCGTTCCCACCACTGTGGGGATGGATGGATGGATGGATGGATGGATGGATGGATGGATGGATGGATGGATGGATGGATGGATGGA
>VZUI01065187.1:0-144181 GCA_013401135.1 Cettia cetti | reverse complement strand
TCCTGCCCTCACCCACCGGCCCGGGATTGTTCCACCATTCCAGCCTGGTGCTTTCAGTGAGATCGAACTGCCCTGAGCTTTGTGAGAACAAAGCCCTCGGGGGGGGGGCTTCCCTGGTTCTGCGTGGTATCGTAGCTATAATTGTTATTTGCATTTGTTTGTTTGCATTGTTACAAATACTAGTAAAGAACTGTTATCCCTATCCCGTAACTCTGCCTGAAAGCCCCTTTAATTTCTTAAATTATAATAATTCGGAGGAAGGGGATTTGGATTCCACATTTCCTAAGGAGGTCCTGCTCCTCCTTAGCAGATACCTGTCTTTCAAACCGAGACAGAGGGTTAGGGACCATGCTCTTGGTCTTTCAGAAGGAAGGAACTAGCTTCTGCAACTTGCCTGAAATGGGAAGTTTTGTTCAGATTTTGCTCTCTGTGGTTATGTGATTTCTTAAGACTGACTTTATTGAGCACCTTCTTTGACAAATAACCTCATAAGTTCAAAGCAGTGTGCCACAAAATAGCACGAGTATGGAGATCAGTATCTAGCAAGACTGGCTTTTAAAGTGCTATAGAAAAATAGCAAGAAAATAAGTGTGTGTGAGACCAGAAGGACATTTATCCTACTAGCAAGTCTCATATGTGCTTATTCAAACTTACTGTGACATACTCTGAGGACCCAGCCTAATGGCAGAGACATTAAACTTTGGCATTAAGGGAGTGGACTCTGTAAGTTGACTGTAAGAGTACCCAAGAGGTTTTATTATTTTTTGCCTACAGTATTTATGGTAAAGCAGCTTCATTTTTCTAGGAATACATCTTATTTTGTTTCCTTCTGAGACTTCTCTGTTACAAGAAGTTGTTGATTTAAAACTATGCAGAAGTAAGCAAGCAGTAAATTTCTCAGAAATGTTTCCATTCTGTTTTTTCCAAATGTTGTAGGCATCTAAATATCTCTCATTGTTCCATGTGACAGGAAAGAAGAGCAGAAGATCAGTTTGGGGTTTTGGCAAACAGTGCATATTCATGGGGCCAAAGAGAGTAAGAATAACTTGGTATCACAGCAGCCAGGGAACAGTCACCCACAATTTGGTAAAAGAAGAGGAACCAGGAGAGACTCAAAAGTCCTCTAGCTTCTGACTTCAAAATAGTTTGGTGGGTGAGAAATTCTCATAAGATCAAATCCTGTTTCATCAGAAAGGCAAACCCTGGTCTCCAGTGTCCTGGTTGAATACAGTAAGAGACTCTCCACCCCTAAATCCTGCTGACTCCTCATTCTCCTTTTGCTTGAATTCACACGAGAAGTTTGATTCCAGATTGATTTAATTTTCCTTTCCCCTGAATTTCAGTGTTTTTGATGGGGATCCATCCCCGTGCCATCGACCATCACTTCCTCAAGCCGCTGACCCCAGCCTTTGCCTGGCAGTTCCTTGCAGGGCTTGCTGAGCCCTGAGGGGGTTGCAGTGAGTGAGGGAGGCAGCCAGAGACGCTGTAGGCAGCACTGCCTTTGAGCTGCTGCTGCTTCAGTGCTCAGCCTGACACAGAAACAAAATGGAAATTATTCAGGAGCATGAACCAAAGTGGAGGTGCTCGTGGTAACAGTGGCATCCCAGAGGCCTTTGGCAGAGGTTTATAGATGTCAACTTTTGTGTTTCCTTAGTGAATGAGTCACTGTGGCTGCGCTTAAATTCTTAAAATTCCTTTCAAGCATTCACAGCAGCATTTTTTCCCTGTTCGTGTGGCTACTTTCAAATACTATCTTCATGTACACCCAGGCCTTTGCAAATCGATATGAACTCTCCTCTGCTGGGTAGGAGCCAGGTTTGACCCAGAATCCGTTTAGCCATCTTAGCAAAGTCCAAAACACGGTCTAATCTCTCTGGCAGGTTTTAAAAGCTTAATCACAGATATTTTTTTTAGGTGGTTTTCCATTATAAGAGTGGGTTCTTGTGCAGAGGGATCAAAATAGAGGGAGACTGAGCTTGTAGTTACTTGCAAACTCAGACTGTCTTTATCCTACAAATTTGCAGTATAAGGAACAACAAACCTAAATAGCATGCCAGATCTTGACTCCATTTTTTATTGCTTCTCCTATTCTAGGGGAGCTGCTACCTTGTCAAAATATGTGTGCAGAAGAAAATACCGAAAAGAAAATCAAGCAACAAATGAAGTATTCTCATCATACTGGATTTTGTGGTGGAAGATGGGACTGTTCTCTGGGACACCGTGTACTAGAGATCATGGCATGGTATGTAACTTTAAACTTTCTCACTGCCAGTTTTGTTGTGTTAATATTTGGGTGCTGTGCTGAGTTGGCACTGCCGGATGCAGGTTGTTCCTTATCCATTACTGGCAGGAAATGTTGCACCAGAAGGGTGGATACTGGCACCCTGGCTGCTGGGCACTTGCAATAGGAGATAACTTCCTGAGTGGCATGAGACAGTGTGGTTTGTATATCATGCAAAAAACCTCTCTCTTGTGGCATTTTCCTCTGACTGCTGAGTCCACTGCAGAAGAGTAAAAACATATGACACTTAAAAATAGGATATATCCTCAACCATTGCAAACGCCATCTGTTCGCAAAGAAACAACTGGTAGAAAAAAATAACCTTGGGTTGAAACCTTGCATGAAGTTGCCATTTAAGATAAGTGGGGTTGGCTTTGTTATTTTTATTTTTTTGGAGGTGTGGAGAAGGGCTGAATAAAACCAGATATGTGGAACTGGAGTGTGCGTGTTACAGACATGCAGAGAAGTCCTGTCTTGAGGACCTGTTAAAACGGTGGGACCAAGCATCACAGGGACACTGGAAGGAACCCATGCACTATTTTAAATCAGTTCGTGCAGGTGACTGCAGCAAGGTGTCTGCCCACCACCAGAAGGTGGTTTCTACATTCCTAGTCATAAACAGATAAGACCTAATTTTCCAATTGGACACAGTTCTCTGGTGAATGGTATGGCTTCCTCCCCCGTTCTGACTCCATCCAGACTGGTAAGGAGGAGTCAATCAGTAGCTTAGGGAATGCTGTCTCCATCCCTGTATGCTGCTCCCCCAAAGCACACCGACAGCCATTGCCTCTGGTAACAGGAGTGAAGTTTCTGAGCTTTGGCCATTCCCAGGAGTCAGCACTGCTTCTTCTGGTCCTGTCAGAAGAAAACTTCGTTTTCACATAGAGGCAATTTGCTGTTACCCATGGAACTTCAGTAACTAGTCATACCACCTGCCCCAAGCCTGATGAAAAATCCTGAAAGCCCACTAGTGGACTTGGTCACTTGTGCTGTTTTGGATATGCTTAGGAGAAGTCAGGTGGGATACCCTCGACATCTACCCGTGATTTCATTTGATTCTGAAACTGAGGCAAACAGGAGCAACTCATCTCCTGATGAGTTCAGATGGGTTCAGAACATCTGTGAGCTACATGCAGCTGCAGTACCGTGTGAAATTAGCAGGCCTCAGTAGCAATATAAAGCCTGTGTCTTGATAATCTTGTATGGATCAGAAATTTGAAAACGGGATGGCTGCATTTCAATGCTTCTACCCTTGCTCCACACTAATGTGAAGAGCAGCTGACTTGTACTTAAGACACATTGCAAGAAACTGTGCATGAGGTAAAGGGAACACTACATGGTGTTTGCTCAAACAGAATAGTCATGTTCCAAGGCAGTGTCCTAATCCTGTCAACCTCACTGTTTTTATGAGTTCCAAGTAGGACAACATGGTGAGGTAAGAAAAAGGCATTTTAATGAATAGGTTTGATAGTGATATTTCTGAATCATTTCTTTTTTTACATCTCACAGCACAGGAATAGCTGCAGTGATGTAATGTTGCTATTTAGAATTGTTTTCAAAGTGTGTTTTGAGTTTGTTGTCTGCAGTATTGAAAATTTTGCTTTGGAAATGAGTGCACCTAAGGTAAAGGCTGTGTGCATGCATTTTCAGGCTCTGTCTCTCTGAATTTGGACTGCCATGCTTCTGATCCTCTTATCTCCAGTCTGAACATCAGAAGATTTGAAGGGTACTAGCTTGTGCTCAGCTTTTGTGACAAGCAGATGAGCGATGAGACAAATCTGCTAAACACATTCTCTGCTTTGCAGGGGAATAAGGCAATAACCTGCTTGCCAGTGTTTGGTCCTAGTAGACCTAACTCCTGAGATAAAGACCTTTTGGTACTTAACCCAGGGAATGAGTAATTCTTTTGTGATGTGCTGCCACAGCACATTTCTGTGTTCTATCCTTAACTGTGCAGCAGGAAAACCTGGATTCATTGCCTCACAATAGAGCAAAAAAACCACTGTGACCTTGAAGGTAAAACTCCATGGAAGCATGAGGAGTGATGTGGCTGGCATAGTTCACAGTGGTGGGAGAGCAAGCTTCTGATTTCATAAGTGACAAAACCCCTCAGTTTTGCAATTTTTTTTTTTTTTTTTTTTTTTTTTTTTTTTTTTTGGTCAAACTCTTTCCTACTGGAACAGTGTGACTAATTTACCAGTCCACAGACAGGGCAATAACACCGAGCTCTGTTTGAAACAAAGTATGCTATTCTTGCAACCCAACTCATAGTCCCAGATTTGAACCTTGCATGTGGGTCAACTTTAGTTAACATTTTAATGCTCTAGCAGAATTTCAAACACACTCTGCTTTTGTCTACCAGCTATTCCATTTCTTGGCACTGATGATCTTGATCTTCCATAGTGGAAGTTCATTATCTCTCTCAAGTTGAAATAAAATGTTCTGTACTCTGAAATGTTTGATCAGCCTTAATATTATTAATTTTTTTCCAGCTGACAAGCTTAATGCATTTTTAAAGCATCCTCCTACCTTAAGATAAAGTTGTGAAAAGTGAATGAATAATAGTGCATATATATTTACTGTACGTGTATTTGTTTGTGAGAGACCAGGACTGAAAACTAAATTCTGTTGCCCCCTAAATCTGATGCAAGTCACCCCTTCTCACAGCTTTAGATCTACCTGTGAAGTTTGTTAGCATTGTGCATCTTTTTAATGAGCTAAATGAAAACTCTAGTTTGGGGCGATGCTAGCTTTTGTCCTAAAACATATGAGCTGGCTTGTAGTACATTCCCACCATGGGGTCCTGTCTGCATCCTGTCATATTCTCTTCTGTGACTTCCAACTCATGTTTGCCGTTCTGCCTCATATTTAAACAAGTTCATTAGATACGGCCATGTTTTAAAAATATAAACCACATTTTTCAGGCTATGGACCAACATGTTAAAAACCATCTGTGATATCAACTGCTCAACTTATGCTCTCCAGAGAGCCTGCTTTACTTAAGGCAAATGCTCTGCACTTACAGAAAATAAAGATGGTCATTAAGAACCTCAACTCTCACTTTTGAATATTTCAGCTAAGACTCTATCATTACAGCTTTTATTGTATCTAACCCTCTGGGTTCTTTTGTAAATGTGGCAGGGTTTAGTGCTTCTGTCATTCTTCCCGGTTATTTGTGAACCTATATTTGGAGTTAGGTAACTTGCTTCAAACACGTGACTTTGAAAACAGGTGATGAGAGAGGTGAGTAAAAACTAAATAAAATTTTACAACCTGAGGCTTAGGCAAAATGTCCCTTTGGCTGTTCAGGTTAATGTCATTACCAGGGGAGACTTCTTTTTCCTGAAACATTTGTTCCAGATGTGTTTCTTTAACCTCCTGCTCTGCTTGGCCGACTGTTTGTAGTCTATCCTTGCTCTTTTGTACGTAAGTAAATTGAACTGCTAGATATAGAGTTAGGAATTATCTTGGGCTATTGAAATTATCTCTAAAGAAGGTAAAAATACTTCAGAGGAAAAAAAGAAAAAAAATTCAGGTTGGATTTTTTTAAGCCACACTGATACGGCCATGCTGAGGGTTACCTAGAAGTGTAGCTGTGTAAAAGGCAGTGATGCTGACATGAAAGTGAAAGGGAAAATGAATGCCACACAAAAACTCTGTGTTTACAAAGTCACCTTCTGCACTGCAGGGACACTTTAAAGAGGAACATTAAGGGTGATAAACCTTAGCTGTAGAGCTCTTCTGAATTTTAGTCCTTTTAAACATATTTGATGTCTGGTACCTTATGCCGTATGAGAACAACAAAGGACTTCTCAAAACAGCAACACAAAATGCTGGCAGCTTGAGGTAAAAATTCTCAGAAACTTTCTCCTTTCCTGCTCGTTATGTCCTGTTCCTGTCCTCAGCCACTATAAGTGGTGGGAATCTCAATTTTACCATTGGAGCAGATGGGATTTCTGCAAGTCACTGAGGATTTCTACTCTGTTATTTAGTTCAGAGAAAAAAAACAACAACCAAATAAAAAAACCCTTCTGCCCTGCCCCCCTCAGTCAGGGCTGTTGGCCTTTTAGACTAATTCTTGGATGTACTCCTTGGCTAATGGAACCCTACCTTCAGTTTCTTCGGTTGTGTCTTTTATTCTGCCCCTGCATCCCTCCCTGAGGACTTGAGCTGTGAACAGCCATCATCACCTATTATAAATTTATTTTCTCATATTTTAACTGCTACAGTAAAAATGAGTGCTTCGCCACAGGTCAGGAACCACGTCTGACCTTAAAAAGCTATAGACTCAGTTCTTGTTGGTACTCAGACCCTTTTTTATGCCCTTGTTGTGCCATCAGCAACCGAAAAGTTCCTTTGCCCTTGCAAGAATGCTACAATGTGTTTTGACATGCATAAGAATCAGGAAACAAGTATGTCCAAGTGCTGAATGATTTATGAACACATATTTAGTTAAAGGACAGATGACCACAGCATGCCCTGTTTTTCTAATGCATTTTTTTGCAGTCAGAGAGAAAATGTTGAAAGAAGCAGAGTGTCTGAGGGCACACCTATATAAATTAGGGCTGACAGCCTCACCATCTCTACCCACACTCTGAGATTTATACAGAATTCCTCACTGCGCCACATCCAGCCAACATGGAGCATGGACTGTGAAAAATTTGAGTCTGTGCCCCCTGTGTACATGTACCCTTCAACTTTTCCCAGTTACCTTTGTGGCTTGGGTGTCTCTTGCAAAGTGTCTGTCAGCCACTCTGAGTGACCATTAAAGAGCTTCCATTAAAGATTTTAGATGTCCAGAGTATGTGTCTTCTGTTGTTAGTTGTGGCTTCTTGCAATTCTGGAAATCCCAGATTTATCTTCATGGGAGACAGTTTTGACCATCACAGTTTGGGTAAAATGTGTTGAGTCACACTGTACAAACTGTCCTTGGTCATGCATGCACTTAAAAGTTCTCTGAGCTTTGCTCAGCCATCTGTTTCCACCAGTTTCTTCTTCAGAAGAACAGTGAATCACCTTGGTCAAACAAGACCCCAGACTGACTCTGTACTTGCAGCTTTTCCTAAAAAATACCTGTTTTCATGTCTGATTACTCTGGGGTCAGAATTCTCTGACTAGTTGTCAGCATCTTGTGGTAGGAGAGAGCCACATTTTTTGGCATTTTCTTTCCATTACTGACAGAATACAGAAATTAACACAGTAATGTAAAACAGCTTTGGGACTGGGATGATCCCCACATTTCAATTTCATATGGCTGATGTGTATTTTTGTAAATATATCAGTTGAAAATGTTCATAAAACTTCCCTGATTCAGTTCTTACTTGCAACATTTATTTCTGGGGGGTTTTGTTTGTTTGTTTGTTTGTTTGTTTGTTTGTATCACCTTAAAAATTACCTTTTCCTGTTGGGCTTCCAGCTCACCACATGAGTATGACAGCATCCATAATGAAATACAGGGTCTTCATTAAAACATCTTTCTTTTTAAAGTAGTTGGGAATATCAAATTCTGATGGTATAGTTGGTGGCTGACTTAACAAGATAGCAAAGTTCCTTCAGAGCGGAGGTCTGCTGCTGTGCCAGGCTGATTAGCTCTCCCATATTATGACTGTGTGATCACAGCTGAAATGAAAAATATGAGCATGTGGTCATAGCTGAAATGAAGATGTTAAAGTAAATTATCCTTCTTCACAGAAGTGTGTGGCCAAGTTAATCAGCAGCATGGAGTTGCTGCATGACACACAGAAGGCATGTCTTATTGTCACCTTTCATATCAGTGACACTGTAGAGGAACAGAACTTTATTGTTGAGAACACTCTCAAATTTGTTGCTATTATCACACTAGCTGATCATGTAAAGATGATTCTGGATTGTGAGGAAATATTCTGCTTACTGAGAGAAATGTCTGAACAAAAACGGAAACTCCCCTTGTGATTGATGAACTTACCCAAGATTCCCAGAAGCCAGTGGGAATCTGAAAGAGTTACCTTATTGAAGAAAAAAATGTAGTCCTAGGATTCAACTCATGTTTAGCTATGCTTTACTTAAGCAGCTATTTCTATTCTTACTTTTAAGGTATGCTAGTAAAGCAGATTCTGGATTAAGATCATAATTTCTTTTTCCTAGCTAGGAAATAATGCCCATTTCAGTGAACCCCCTTTCTTTCCAGCCTGTAGTCTGCAGTCTCAGATGGTAATAATGATTTTAATATTTCTGGCTGAGAAATGTAGTCATTAATATTCTCATGCAGAACTCACAGCAGTGACTGTAAATTACATGGTACTCTGGAAACACAGCGGGAGGTGTTTCCTTCCTTGGACAGTTTATTACAGGGCCTTCATCCTGTGGCATATTACCCATATTTCATTTGCATGTTGAGTAATATCATTGTGCCAAGTAACAGCATTCTCCTGGCTGGTGAGAATGCCTGTCCATGACAGGGAGCTATCCCTCATGGCCTGCAGCTTGTCCCGTGTGAGAGCAACAAGATAACAAGTCAGGGCTGAAATTTTCAAATGCCTCCTAGGGATTTGCCTACTGGTTTTAACAGGATTTATGAGAATTAACTCTTCCTCAGCCTTGAAAAGGTCTACCCTATTGTCTTTACTGAGAACAAAATAAAAGGTTTCAAGAAGTTCCTTTTGCTTTATCTTCGGCCATTAATTTGGGTGTGAGATGTTATCACTGGCAGTATGGGATTTTTTACAAATAATCATCGAATCAGATGAAACACTTAGTGGACATCAAAGAAGGAACCCTGTCTGAACTTCCTGGGTTTGTTCTGAGGGGAATATGTTTAGCTGGGATGACTGCTTTACTGGGGACCATTCTAGGCCATTGTTTCAAATAACAGTGGCAAAGAACAGTGACTGTTGCTTAATCAGAACAAAATAAGACATATTTGCTTAATGAAGACATATTCAGCTGGAGCCAAGTCTTTAAGTGGTGCTTAAATTCATATTACAGTCTAAACTTTTGGTGGTGTCCAAATAAGTGTTAAATGATGATGTAAAGCAACAAATATTGGGTTGGGGTTTTTCTGTGTTGTATTTTTACAATCTCTTAAAAACTACTTGGACTAAGGTTTTTAATAGCTTTTCTTTTTTACAGCTGTTAAAATACAACAATTTGCTGTTCATCAAGGTGCCTCAGTTCAGAGGATTTTAGTGTATTGTTATTAGCATGTAAAAGCACAATTTTTTTGTGTGCTCCAAGTTCAGGGTTTTCCTCTGTGGGCAGTTTTTCTGCACATGCTTGCAGAAGCTGTGACACAGTAGTGTGTCCTGATGTCAGACACACAGTGCAGCAGCAGGTGGAGGAGGTGATGTTTTTGGGTGCTGACCCATGCTCAGCTTGTGGTTTCAGAAAACAGTACACAGCCTTTTGCTAGTACAGCACTCCTCTCTGAGGTGAGTGGGGAGGGAATTCCATGCACATGGAGATAAAGGCATCAGAGTGCTGGGTTGGAGGGGAAAATCCCTCAGACAAATGGAGGAGTTGGTGGAGTTGCTACAGGAGTGGGGAAGTGGGATTTTCCCCTCTCTTTCTCCTGTATTTTCAAGATCCCATCAACATGCCATCCCCATGGGGACAGGGAGGAGGCCTGAATGATAAAGTTGCTCAGCATTAATGTGATTCACACCTGAACATTGTCTGTGAGAAACTACATCTTCCTACCAATAAACTAGCTGCTGTTCATAGCCTTTGAGGTAAAGAAAAACCCAGAAGTTTTGTGCATACTGGCCCAGGTAAGAGAAAGGGTGCTGGCAGGTTATGTTCTTTGTGATAAAATGAGATCAAAGACATATTAGTGCAAAAAGACTGACATTGAACAGACCTGTAGTGTCTGTCAAGCGGGATGTTAAGATATCTGATAAGTTTTGGCCACAAATATTTTCTCTGGTATTTTGGATCAGATGCATTGATTTAATCATGAATGAGATCTGGAAAATGTTGCTTAGGGGATCATATATATACTTATAGGAAATGACTGTGAGACTCTGTTACCTTAGATCAACAGCTTTATTTTCAAGTCACACAAGTACACTCTGTGCTACCCTGAAACATCAGTCTCATTTGGCTAAACTTCCTGAAGTAGTTAACCTTTATTCTGCCCTCAGAAGGTATTTGGTGTGGTTTTACAAAGGAAAAAGTTTGTAGTTTTGACAGATGTATAGGCCTATTACATCCCTACTTGTATGCCAGTAAAGGTTTGAAAGCACTTACACATCTTATCTTTGATGCAGTCCTGAGATAAGGAAAGATTTCCATCAAGCATCTTCCTGGCCCTCAGATCTAAGGTCAATAATGTTCCTACTCTCTTGCTGTGACATAATTCTATAAAGCCATTGCATCTACAAGTGTATAAATGAATAGGCTGAGGTCCATGCTTTGCCAGTTTTCTCCCCAGCACCATAGGGCTGATTTTCCCTTTGGTCTGGGAGGATGCACACTGTGTGATTTTCCCAGCCTTACTGCAGTGTGGTGTCTCAACTGGCAGAGCAACATGTTGTCATGGGGCAGCGAGCCAGGTCTGAGAGTATCCATGTGCACCTTCCTTCCCTGCCTGTACATTCATGCAGGCAGACAAACTGTGTCCAAACTGCTGCACAGTGGGTGGACATGAGGGTTCTCTGGACACCATGGAGGAAAGTGGCTATGGCTCTGGCTGTATGCTAAAAAGTCAAACTTCTCAGAGCATCATGATTTACGCCTGAGGCTAATAAATGAAGGAGACCTGGGGAGGAGCTCTGTGGAAAGGGACTTGGGGTCAGTCCTGGTGGACAGTCCTGAGCTCAGCCTGAGTGAGCAGTGTGCTGCTGATGCTGCAGCAAAGAAAGCCAGCAGGATGCTGTGCTGCATCAACAAGGGCATCGCCAGCAGAGGTGGAGAAGTCATTGTCCCTCTCTAATTGGCATTTTTCAGGCTGCACCTGGAACACTGTTCAGTTTTGGTCCCCGCAACTCAAAAAGGTGTGCACAGGCTGGGGAGGGTCCAGAGAAAGGCCACAAAGATGATCAAAGGCCTGGGCAGCCTGACATGTGAGGGAGGGCTGAGAGAGAAATGGATTTGTTCAGCTTTGGGAAAAGAGGCTTAGAGAGACCTCTATCACCTTTCAAAGAAGGTGGATATTTCTGTTTGCAAGAAGTCACATGAAAAAACACAAGGGGTACAAATTATTCTCAGGAAGATTCCAATTGGACAAAAGAGGGAAATTGTTCACAATGAGAACAAAGAGCCCTTGGAATTATCTTTCACAGGAAAGTGGTACATTCCTCAATGTTGGACACCTTTAAGATTCAGCTGGAAATGGTACTGGGCTGTCTTGTCTAGACCATGTTTTTGCCAAAATATGTTTCTATTCTATGATCCTATATAATAAATTACTTTCAGCACTCTTGTTCCAGCTATCCTGTGAACAAGCAGTGCCTGGTGTCCTGCATTACTTTTTTTCCACCTCGTAGTCTCCAGGCTGTCCTGCATTCCACTGATATCAAGAACAATGGGCAGAGTGGAGGTCAGTCTCTCAGCCAGTTGTATTTTAATGCAGCATGCATTAAAATGTTGTAATACTTTAACTGCATCTTAGGCAGGCTCCCTGAAATCCAGAAATTCGCCTTGCTTAACACATGTGGAATTTGGCATTTAGCTTAAATGGAGACTCCTCTTTCTTCTCGACTGGGAACCTCTTTAAGATCTCAGCACACCCACACACTGAAGGTCGGGCTCATTTGATGTATACCCAAGCTCTCCCTAGGTGGTACAACACATTGCTGCCTCTACACAGCTTTCCTTTTAATCTGCTGTGCTGGGGTTTTCAGCAGTGAGACTATTGCAGTCTCTCTGCAATACAGTCTCTCTGTAAAGAAATACTTTACACTATTTCTGCAAGTAAAAGGGTGAATTTAAAAAAAAAAGGTATACTGCCAGTCTTTCTAAATAAATGCGTGGTTTGAGTCTTGATGTGAATTTGTAGTTTTGCTGAGGTATATGTTGGTATGTGAGATGTATGAAGAGAGGTATGTTTTTTTTCACTGTCTTCTAATTCTCAATATTATGGTAAACCTCAAGTCAAGCCAAGTTCAAATTCCCATTTTGGTTACCCAGCCTTTTTCCCTCAAATGGTACAACCCTGAGTGGAGGCAAATTATTTTATAGCTGTCATAATGGAGGACACTATTAGTGCTGTAATAAGGGAAGGATTCCTAGTTAGTAGAGTCAATACTTTCAGGGCTCAATTTCAGCCTCATTCAGAGGTTTGACTGAAGTTCAGGCAAAAACATAAAGGCTTAAGAAGAGCCTATTAAAGTGAAGCCTAAATTACAGAGGTCATAAAAAGAAGGATTTCTGTCCTCCAGTGTATCGGGTCTCCTTTTGTTTCCAGATCTCCTTTGGTACTCACCAGTCACAGACCCAGGTCTCATTCTCAAGACGTCAAATTACTAGGAGTTAGAGATATAAATTTCCTCAGTCTGAAACTTTCTTGAAATCTGAGGCATATGTTAGGCATTCCAAGGTCTTTGCTGTAACCTTACACAAGAAACTGATTGTATTTCAGGCATATCTGTAATTAAATTGATCGACTATTTAAATATGTTATGGCTGGATAAAAATTATTTATTTCTCATGCTGAAAAAGGAGAAACCAACATCCCTTATGCTCTCCAAGTAAAGAATGGCTTGTAGGACTAAAGTACTCATGAGGGAGACACATGATAAAGTTCCTGTTCTGTTGTTCTCTTGTGTCTTGGATGAGATCTTGGAAAATCTCCCTAGCATAAATGCTGCTCTAGTAGTCAGGAAGTCTTATGTGAGAAACCAAGATGATGATTTTTTTTTTTTTCAGAATCAGCATTTTTCTCTGAAATAGTTTTTGTTGACCAGTTTGGTTAACAGAATTTGTGATGAAGAACTTCTTGGTAATCTCTAATGTGAATAGCTTGTATAAAAAGTCCTGGCCATTACTGGAATGCAAGGTACAGTTCCAAGGGATGAGAGATGCAAAGATGGATTGCCATGCTCTTGGAAGGAGTTAGAAGCGATGAGCCTTTACTCATTTCAGAGCATACCTTCACAATCCTAGAATTTTCTCACTGCTGAAGCAAAATAATTACTGTCCTCAAACTCTTGTTCCACCATGGCAGTGTATCTCCAAGTAAGGCAAACCATGGAAGGTCTAGGTGCATTTTCAAGCAGCATCATGCTGCATCACCCCATGGAATAGCCATGATTCACTAAGTTTCAAATCTTTTAAAGATCTTGGTACCATTGAAGATGAAGGTTATAAATCATTTTGAGAGCAGCCGATTTAAAGTAGAGATATTTTCTCTGAGAAGACAAATTTAAAAACACATTTATTGCAGCTTTTCAATTTTACATCAGAAATGTCTGAGCATATCCCATTCAATTTCCACTTCTTGTATCAAGTATTTATTATTTTTAAAGAAAGTTGTAACTAGGTTAGAAAGCACCACTAGGTCAATTCTTAGTTTGATAATAACAGCCTGAAATCCCAGTGCTGACCACTGAAGTGTTTCTTCAAATATCTCTTTTGAACAGTGCTGGCTGTAATGGCAGTAACAATCATACTTGGAGGTCCACATGAGGAAAATATGTTTATGTAATAAGTCAAATTGGAGTTCTCTTTCACATATCTCTTGTAAATACACACTAGAGCAATAGTCACTGGGTAAATTTATCATTGTGATCTGTTAGTAAGAGACTACAGATTATTCATACAAAGGGTGCTTGCTAAGGCCAGCTTTGCAGGGTTGGTCTCTGGCTGACCAACAGATACTGTATTAATGAAATAGTTGCCTTTAAAGAAATTGCATCTCTTGGACTGTTAGTGAAGAAAATAACAGGTTTCAAAGACCAGGCAAAAATTCAACCATCACAATGTGTGAGAATGCATTGCTTAATATTACAGTGTTCCACAGCTGGAGAAAAATTACTGTGATGGTTTGCTGGAATACTGTAAAAAAAGGTCACCTAGACCTTTGCCAGCCTCTTCTGATCAACAATGATTTTTATACATTTTCAGACAGGCAGAAAAGTTGTTTGGTTCTAAAAGCTGAAAGAAGTAGGTGCTTGAAATTAGGTGGCTTAGATTTTCTGGAATTCTTTGGAAACACTCATATCTAAAGTATTAATTTTTAAGCAGCATTTATCAGGTGTCCTTGGGCAGCACCCCATTACTGGCTCAATAAATGTATTAGTGGTGGTGTTGTGCCCCCCAGAAGAAAGGCACCTTTGCACTCTTCAAACCCTTTTGAGTGGTGACTGTGCAGCACTAACCACAGCTGCAGCCAAACCACAGCAGGAGCAGGATTCATATCTTAATACCACACGATTCAAAAGGTCCATTGGTCCTTTTTCAGAAGCCACTCTACTTACAAGAGCAGACGTAAACCTTCTCTTAAAGGCTGAGCTCAGCCAGGTCATGTGTGAGAGCTTCTGGAGCTAGCACAGGGAAAAGCTCTCGTGCCTTCTCACATCCCTCCCCTTAACCTCTCACACTACCTGGCTTCTGACCAGCTAGCTCTCCTGGTGGCTCTGTTTTCTCAACTTATACTCTTCTAGTTTCAGCACATTCCAGGCATTATCCTGAAATGCTTTTCTTAATATATTATGTCACTCTTTTCCCTCATGTCAATCCATACTCTCAGCTCTGAAGTGCCACATGTCAGACCCCTCTTTACCTCTCTGCTGCAGCTGAAGCTGAGCAGTGTGTGTGTGCACCATGACCTTTGATATTCTTGCTTATACAGGGTAGAACTTTTGCTTGATATAGCCCACCTTACATTAAAGAGCCATTTTCAGTAATGGCCTACATTGGGAATCCTACAAAGAATTTTAAAAAGCGTTTGACAGGGTGAAGTGAAAATATTTCATGCTCTTTCATACAACATGTTGGACTATAGGTTTTGTTCTTTCTATATCTTCGAGTATTTATATGCAGAATGAGTTAAAAATTGCCTCTCATTTTAAAAATAATAATAAAAATTTGAAAAACTCTTTTAAATCCCATTTTCCCTTGGCATTTTTTCCCTGCTCACTCCTCTTTATACATACATATATATTTGAAAATGAGATATAGAAAAATAACCTTTTTTTCAATTTGAAGGAATGATACCCATTGAAAGGATCTTAATTAAAGTAGCAGCTGTTAAAAAAGGACTATTTCACTTTATTTACTCAAGTTTTGCTTGTGAGAATGTGGAAGGAAATATTCTTTAGACTTGAGATTTTTGTAAAAGCTTGTTTTTACTGGTTCTAAAGAATTTGGTAGCACTAATTTGGCAATATTTCTGGGAAATTGAACATTTGAAAGGATTAAATGGCTTTAGGTTATCTTTGGGTTTTTACTTTTACTTTAGAGATGTTTAGAGATTAACATACAAAATTTAGTTGCCTTCAGAAGGCTTCACAATCATTATAAATTGCTCAAATCTTGTTGTATTAACTATTTGTTTTAGAAAATATTACTTACTATCCCAACCTTATCTATATAGTACCTGATCTTCTTAGAAAACAAAGCAAATCAGAAATCCAAACCCCATGTTTCTTAGGAACTGAAACATCAGTTCCACAGGGAATTCCATTATTTCTAATGCACTTGTCTGAATTTTGAAAGAGAAGCCAAATATTTTTTTTTATTGGAAAAACAAGAATTGCTTTTCAAGTAATGGGAATGGAAGTGCTTAGGTGTGATAGTGCCAAATGCCCATTTTTTTCCCAGTGTTTTTTATTCATTCTGTATGCATTTACTTCAAAATTAGAGCAAGATATCAATGACACTAGATGTATGGTAATGAAATGTCCTGAATTAGGCTCTTTAAAATGAAAACCATGTGCCCACTTCCGCAGTGCACTTCTCTTCAGGATGAGGGTCTATCAAAACAGCCTGGTTTGGGACTTGATCTCACAGGAATCAAGGAAAAAGGATCTCACAAGCATCTGTGGAAAAAGGATCTTCCACAGACTAAAGACATCTGGGAAAAATCTGTGGCTTGTAGCAGAGTGGCTATCAGATAGCCATAGCCCTGGAGATCAGTAAGGAATTTATGACATACACATGGACTCAAAACATGGCATTTAAAATGACATGTTCATCCTGAAGTGAAGGAGAGACTTTCCAGCAGCGTGCTAAAGAAATACTCCCACTATTTCTGCCGTAGAGTACCTGTGAATCAGCGCTCTCTTATTTCTGTGTGTCTTTTGAAATTTCTCTATACAGAACATCCTGCGGTTGGAAAATCACAGGCGTGTGCAACCCTCCGGAGGAGACAGAGTGATTCAAAGGCCCTCAGACTGTGATGGAAAACAGAGAACAAGACTTCAGGTGTAAACTGGAGAGAGCTTTGCTGCCAGCGAGATGTCCTTTGAGGTGGTTGCAGCTCAAAAGGGTTGAAATGAGAAGAGCCAGAGTTTGACTAGAAGCCAAGAAAAAGACCAGCTCAGGTCAGTTAACCTACCACGTTGCATGTGGGGGATCTATGATCGGGCACGGTCTCTGCCTGCTCTGAAATAGTGTAATTGAAGGGATACAGCCTTCAAAGCTATCCTTGCCTGAATGGCAGCTGCTAGGGTTTGCTAGGCACCCCTGATGGAGGACTCAGGAAACTACCTCAGCAAAGTGCTGTAGCTGGTGAGAGAAATACGCATGTAACAAATTGTAGCATTTAGGGAGGGAGATCTCCTGGAGGGATAGGTGTATGAAAGCAGCAGCTGAATAGAGTTGGACTCCCTATCCTGCCAGTGATGGAGTGCTATGACAGAGACATAAAATCATGGGTCTGTGCTGCTTGGTGACTTGAAGGTGACTTCCAGTTTTGTTATTATTCTTAACTGATATTTAGATACTCCAAAACCGGAGGAAACCTCCTGTACTTTACATATCGCTTTCTTGACATGTCTCAGACTCAGCTGAGAGTACTTATTTTGCAGACATTTATAAAATCAGTGAGTAGGAGATGCAGGAAGCAGACATATTCAAAACTAAATGGATAATGGAGCTTGGAATAACAACCATTTGAAAGGGTGAACTGAAATCACGGGCAATACGTTCATGATTGCTGCTCCATTCTCAAGAGAATGTCAATGCCAAAGTGGTGATATTTCAGTACTCTGCTGATAATAAAACAAGCAGAGAGAACTGTAGTTATTGGAAGGGAAAATTAAATGTGAGTGAAGAAAAACAATTTCTTTCCCTTTCTTGGAAATTATCTGATCTTCTCATTGCTTTCATCATAAATACACATTCACACCTACCCACAATTCCCTTTCCCCAAATCCTAAATGAGAAAGCCCTCAATGGGTAATGAAGACATTGCAAAGTTTTAGCCTAGCTTGTTCAGCATGCCAGAAAGGGCACAGGGTTGATAAATTGCTGGGCTCTTCCTTTAACATCACCAGATTTCTTAGAGCTCTAATGTGCATAATTGCACATTTCACAAATCTCTAACTGTACCAGGAAAATTTGGTGCCCTAAGGTCAAGATTTAGTTGAGTTCTGTCATCATTGAAGCCTGCTCTCAATTCTGGTTTTGGCAGGCTGCTACCTGGCTTTAATGAAAGTGATCTGTGAGAGCTCCAGATATGAAGACATAAGCAGAAAATTCACAAAGCTGAAGCTAGATCATTTGAAGGCAAATCTAAGCATTGTAAATACATGCCAGTAGCTTCCTCCACAGGTTTTGGATATTAGATAGAAATTTCCACTGAAAATTTCAGCTGCTTTGTAATGGTTACTGCTGTGGCTAACCAGGTTTGGAGTGGGTCTGCTGACTTGATTTTGTTGATCCCTTGAGCAATAAATCTTGCAGTAGAAAGAAGCAGAAAGCAGAAGGTTTCTAATGGAATTTCCACCTAGAAAATTTCATTTGAGACATACTCATTTATGGAGAACCTGATCTTTCAAACATCCTACTCCCTGATTCCTTCCATCATATTTGATGGCACCAAGAAGTTTGTGTGGTCAGGGAGGCTCAGACTTCTTCACATCAGAAGGAGAGAGCACCAGGCAAAATTTTCCTCTAGAAGCAGTCATGCAACTTAGAGGCAAAATTCAGCCCTTAAAAACTGATGATTCAAGCGAAGTTCTTATTTCAATACTATTGTTACTGATCTGATGCTAGTGAAGCAATGCCATTTCTCTGAACAGCATGACTCAGCTTCTTCCAGAAGAAATAACTGAGCTCTGGTGCTGACTTCTGCTTGTCCCTGACATACTAGGGTTGTCATGGTGTCTCAAAGGACCTAGGGAAAAGCAGTAAGAACTCCTAAATAATTTGGCAGTAAGGAAAATGCTTTCTTGACATAAAGATTCCCTTAGCCCTATATAGAACAAGATCTATCTGTCTGACAGAGTGCTAACTTTTAGTTTAAGAGTTAAAGGCAAACTCATTTTTTACTAAACTTCTTTTAAAAATAAAACAATTTATGTTTTCAGTGCAGAGATAGTCAGAGAAGATGTTTTGCTCATGAGACACATTTGGCCCAGTTCCCACCCTTGGAGTATGATAATTACATCTGGATAAATACACATGGACTTTTCTCTTCTGGGAGTACTGGACCACATTATGATGAAATGGCAACAGCTGGAAATATATTTGATTTTCATCAAGTCTATTTGAATGATCTTTCTTACCTTGGCAACAGTATCAATAATCCTTGTCAATCCTTCCAAATACAGTTTCTCCTTCTGTGGTTTCATGGTTCTTTTATTGCAAATTCACCTGGGCCAAATTCTTACTCAGCTTTCTTTTGGGAAAAAAAGTCACAGAAATGCCTCTAAGGACTTGTATAAGTGAATGCTCAGGAAAAATGTAAGCCAAAATATTTGATCTACTTTAAGAGCTATAGAAAACCTCATGTCTCAGTTGTAGAAGTCATTGAGAACTATTTTACACAGATTTGGAAAATATGTTGGGACAGTTCTCATTTGCTCATGAAGACAAACATTTTAGTAAGAAGTTCTTAGAAGACTTAAAATTATAAAGCAACCCCCAAATCCCAGAAAAAATTAAATAACCTCATGACACTAAATGCAAGCCTCAGGACTTTGACTAAGTTCTTTCTTCTTCCTAGAAAAACTGAATATTCCCCATATCCTTTGTCTAAGAGCTCTTATTTCAGTGTTTGCAGGATGGGAGATGAAGAAAGTATTAAAAAGTCATGACTCCTGGGTTGTAGGGTAGGCAACTCACTCAGAGCAACAAGAAGAGATTGATTTATGGCCTGCTGCTAATTGGACCTACTCATAAATTGGGATGTGTTACCCTGTAAATTGCAAAGAGACAGATGACTAGACAGAGCACAGGGGAAGATGAGGGAGAGATTAATTTGGTAAAATTCTCTATGATTTATTGTGTGGTGATCCCAGCCATCCCAATGGACATCACTTGCACACAGTAGCTAGGGTCCTGCAATATGCAACAAGAAGGTTCCTGCAAATTTTCAAGGGACTGTTACTGGCCACTTTCCTCTCTGGTTTAAAACATTTGCCCAAGAAAAGGAAGTAGAACTTTAGTAAGTGGAAAAAGAAAAAAAAAAAAAAATCTTTATTAAGGCTTTTATTTGCGGTAAAATATTTTAAGAAAACATGTTTGGTATAAGTGGTACAAATGATGTTCCATATCTCCCTGGGTTATTTTCTTTCTTCTTTTGTGAAATGATTTTATTATCTTCCTGGATTTTTTATCATTATAATGATTGTGGTTGGTGTAAGGGAAGGGTCTTATGATTAATATTTTATTCTGGCAAAGATCAGATCAATACTTTGTGTTCTCTTTTTTAAATTTAATTTAATATAGGCTGCTTCTTTTCCAGGGCTGGTAGCTTCCTCCTCAACTTTTCTGTCTACAAGTCTTTTACACTCACATAAATTTTTCTTTCACAACTTTTGATTTAATATTGTTGTTGTGACTTGGAAGGAGAGCTCCTTCCAAGAGGAGGGGGCAAGATGAGGTGTCCAGACTTTATTCACTCTGCAGCTTTTTTTTTGGACTGTATCAGCTCTTGTGAATTATGTGGAGTCAGGCTTGAGTGCAGCTTGTCAGGAAAGCTGTAACCTTCCTGCACCTCCTCATCATCAATGTCCAAGAGTACTCAGGAGGATACACAAATAGGGAAACAGAATAAGAAATTTTTGAAGTCTGCTTCTCTTCCTGATTTTAATCTCCTTTTTCTGGCTTTGTCATATGAGGATCTTTCACATGGATTGTGTGCTTTGCTGCACCTTGGTGTAGCAGGAAGATGAGGACAGCTCTCAGACACAGGCTGCTGCTCATGTTGTGTCTTGCTCTCCTTAAAGTTCTGAAGAGCAGCCCAAATGTGCCTGGGGAATGTCTGTGGCTTGAGCCACATGACAACCCTGGTTGTACAGACAAGAGGATGAGATTAAATAAATTAACTAAGTATGGGTTAACAATTGTTATATCATAGTTTCTGAGAACTGTAAAGGTAAGAGCAGGAGTCAAAAGTTCTAAAATATTTATGTTGTAAAAGAGCATGAGTTTGTGTGCTGAAATGAACTGGAAACCTACACATTTGCTGATATTTCAAATAACTGTTAAAAGATATAAACTGTAATGGACCCTGGTCCTTGATTGTCACTGACTTCCCTTGAAACAGGTTTGTGCTTAAATTGATAAATATATCAATTTCTTAGGGCTTGTTTTTTCTTTTTCTTTTCTCTCTCTTTTTTTTTTTTTTTTTTTTTTTTTTTTTTTTTTTTTTTTTTTTTTTTTTTTTTTTTTTTTCTCCATGGATTGACTCTCTCTCCCACTTCTGACAACATTAGGACCTCACTGAGACCTGTTCCTCTTTTGAGTCTTATTGTAAACACAGGGGTTGCTGACTGGAAATTCTCTTCTCTGTCTGTCCCACCCAGTAGATCACAGGCAGCACTCCAGCTGGAAATACCTTAGTCTTCTAGGCCAAGTAGGATCCCATCATTCCCATGCATGTGGCCAGGCTCTGCTTTTTGTTTTGCTATTGCCTTCCACAGCACACCAGTGAGGTGCACTCAGTGCCTTTCTGTTGTTCACTTTATGAGTGATTTTGGTAAAAACCACGTATACTAACTCAGCCTGGCGTTGGTTCATTAATTCAGTTCTTTCCCTGCCAGCGTGAATGGCTGGGCCACACATTTCGGTGGTCTGTCATACAGACTATTTTTCATGTTTGCCCAGTGGGATGGCGCTTGTTCATTCATTTGGGAGTTGCTATTATTATTTTTAAAAGTATTTTGGATGACGTTTGGCTGTGCAAACTGGCAAGAGGAATTAAGAGACCTGAAATAACTTTTAACTCTATTATGAGGATATATCCTAGAATGAACAAATGTCCGTTCTGACAGACTTGTGAAACTAGAGAAGAGATTGAATTTTTGTATTTAAGTAGAACTCACTGTCAGCAATCATACACAGCCTCTGGCTTAACTGTGTGTTGCTTATGTTTGACTCAAAAGGAAGGTCATAAAGGAAAAATGAGACCAGAGATACGGCCAGTAAAGTCTTCAAGATTCCTGTTTCATGTCTGGAAAGAATAGGGCTCCTAATGATAATAAGCAGAGAGAGAAGAATTAAGGCAAGGAGGAAAATATGTGTGAGACTGCTAGGGAGAGGCAGACTTGAGAAAAAGGCAGTTTGCTGATTTACAAAAGAGACAATCTTTTCACCGAGTGAAGCTACTATATAATTTTTTTGACACGCTTTGAAGATCGTGATATGGAAATTGAGGATCAGCCTAGAGTTATCTCTTTTTATCAATGTTATGTTTTTGTAAGAATATGCAGAAATTTCTTTCTTATAATAGGCATTCTCATTTATTTGGAAAATTATCAAGAAAGGGTTCACTACAGAAAACACTTATTTTCCGTACTCAGGGTTCACTTGGCAAGGAGAGAGAATGAACTGGTGCTGTGGTGAGTTCCCTATTCTGAAAAAAAAAATTAGGAAGGGCATGGTGAACAAAGAAAGAAATGTTCATAAATCCAATGTGTCCTTGAGGAGAACAAGGCTTCTAAGGCTTAGAAGATAAAGCAGCAAGCTCTGAGACTCACGGGGGCAGAAATTAATGGCAAACAGGAAAAGAATTAAAAGGCTTCAATCATTAGTGGTTTCAAAGGAACAGCTTCCTTTGTTTTCCTTGCCTTAAATGGAGGTTGATGCAGATCCTGGAGAACTAGACATAACCTTGATGCAGAGTCTGAAAAGAAATTTGAAAGAAACATTTGTAGCTGTTGACCCAAATGATAACCTAACACTGAGCATGGTGTTGCACAGAACTGATGTCAGCCCCACAGAGCAGTATTGATTATGCCCTTAAGATCTTCACAACCTCCTGGGAATACCAGAAAACACCATCACCACCCCTTAACTGGAAAGTGATAATGGGACAGAGAGGACATCTGGGCTTCCATGGGAGTGAAGTTCTCAATCAGTCAGTCAGTCTCTGGTTTTCAAATCTGTATTGTTTGTGCTCTAAGGCTTGCTGTGCTGAACTGTAGCTATTTGAATGTTGAGCTTGCTGTCTGATCTACTCTGTGTAAGGCAATGTATTCCCCCCTCTCTGATGTACCTGAATACAGTGGGATGAGCAGCCCTCCAGAGCTGCTCTCTCCATTTACTGCAGAGAAAGCATAAACAACTGAGCAGATTTAGGCTATTATCAAACTCCTAACTATCTATGGTGAGAGAAGAATCTAACCTGAGCCCACTGGAGATAGGTCTGAATATGTCAAATAAAGCAAAAGCAAAAGCAGAGAGAGGGCTACAGTGAAGGTGGCTGAGAAGAAGCCAAGTGGAAATTAAGATGACAAATCCTTACTGCAGGGTCTGTAATGTAAAATGGGATCTGTGGGTATGACTGAGTTAGTGGCACTTGCTGTGATGCCATTGGCTACTGAAGCCTGGCTGTCCTGTGGGACACAGAGATCCATTTGGTGCAAGGGAAGAGCAGGGGATTATGTGAAAGGCTGCCACCCAGGTATCACTGGATGTAGTGAGCTCCAGGACAGGTCTCTGAGAGAGTTGTGGGCAAAAAGGAGACAAATGCCCATGCTGACCAAGAGGGTGGGTAGAGCCAGTATGAAGAAGTCATGGAATGAAAGGCGTGCAGCCTTCCTGAGGAAGCCTTTTTCCTGTAGGGAAATCTAGGCATGTCCAGCTGAGGAGAACAAAGTTTATATCATATAAGGACCTGAAAGTGACTTCATGAATGAGAGAGACAAGATATCAAAGATAATTTCAGAATGATGGTGGTGCTCAGTACTGGGTCATTAGGCTGAGGATCAAAGAGCTGAGCAGTCTTGGTAGACAGCAGGAGGTTGCTGGGCTGTGACTTCCCGCTTTCTTCACAAAGGTTGCAATATGAAAGGAGGACAGGAGTTCTCCCTGGGAGAGGCAAAATTTGGCTAACCAAGTACCTTGATGCCCTATTAAGTACTGTCTTTTTTTTCCCCTGTGTTCTCTTCAGACACCACCTAAAACATGTTATGCTGTCATTTCATTCACCTTTTTCCTGTGGAGGGGGAAGATGTGCCAAACTTGTTGAAGAATTTAGGCACTCCAGAGGTTTATGTAACACTTGTGAGGGTTTTTTTATTAATCAAATTTCTGAATATATCTACTTTTGCAACCATCCTACAACCTGAGACAAGTGTCTGTATGTCTCAAGCAGTGAGAACTTTGGACCAAGTGACCCACTGAGGTCTCTTCTAATATTGGCTGTTCTCTGAGGTGAGGTAGCCACAAGATTTCTGGAGTTCAAACCATATTGAAACAGGCCAGTTTGAGGCTATGCTGGGAATGCCTAGCAGTCTCCAGTCTGATTTGGAAACAGCCTCTCAGTATATCTGATTACTCTGGTCCTAAGCCATTACCTTGGACCACAAGTGAGATGGCTGGAGGGCTGGAGATCCAACATCAGTTGAATCAACGTGAGGGGGAAAAGTAGATGAGGCTGGTTTGGGCATATTGAGAGTTCCCTCAATGCTAATGAAAAGAGAAACATGTTTGGCACTATTACAAGTCAAGCACCCTGAGGATTTCAAAATAGTGTCCCTTTTTATAACAGTAATAAATTTGTCAGTTATGTGGGGAAACATTGTGAAAAATGAATGTCTTTTACTGCATTTGGAACTGCTGTTCCAAATCCAGTGAGATAATGGCCAATAAAACTTTGAGCTGGGAGGTTGAGGTTCTGCATTGCTAAAGCTTCATTATGTGTGGTTTTAGAAAATGTACACATGTGCCAGAGTGTCTCATTGTTCTTTTACTGTTTTATTATTTTGTCACTATGAAGTGGCTCTGATTTCAGCTGTGAAATGCAAGTTTAGCTTATATTGATCCTGCTGTCTGTGTATAGGTACTTAGCAACTTTGCAGGATGTTGTTAAGAGCAGTTAGGTTTTATTTGCAGGTAAACCATACTATCATCTGTTCCCTATCAAAACAAATTTCATCCTAGTCCAAATGTACTTGATGTATCTTTTTTTCTTTTTCTTTCTTTTTTCTTTCCTCTGCATTGTAGAGGGTTGTAATTGAGACCCCCCAGGTTTTCTTAATATTTAGAGGGAGTCAAGTGCCAATCTATTTGGGCATTCCAAGGCAGAGAATGTGACTTCAATTACCAGAACTGTTTTGTTAAATGGCACGCTCTGTGATGGAGCCATAGCACTGTCTTTTCTTTATAGTATACAGATTCTCCATTAGGTGTTAGGGTGACACACTCCCTCAGGTTCCCTGTTGCAGCTTCTAAGATAATGCAGACTTTCTTTATATCTTTGTCAAATCCAGTAACCCCTCATTTGAAAAACATTTATACGTGGTCAGACTGGAATATAGTTAGGAGTTCTTCTGTAACCAGGTTCAGTTTTCAGCGCTCAATGAAAGTACTTCATCTCATGAGAGGTTAGCATCTGAATCCAAGTACATGACATTGCCAGTCCACTTGTTAGTTCTTTAGGTATTATAAGTCCAATTCACAACAATGACACTTTGTGTGTAGTGTCTTGGTATTTTTCCTAACTGTGGTGTACAGTTTACAAAATGATGCATAAGCTAGTACCCGTTAGCAGATCCTTGGAGGGGTGGCATTACAGACACAATGGCTTCAAAACACGTGAAAATGCTGCAGGCTTTAGGATAGGATATGTGAGTTTATTTTGTAGTCTGACCAATGCTATGCTAGGAAAAACTAACATCTTGTGCTGGAAAAACTCAATAGACCATGGCACGTGCTTGCATAAAAAGCCTGCCCAGATAAATCACAGAATATTTTCAGAGAAATGCTGTGATACCTAAGAACTGGCTTAGTGTAAACCAGGCAATGGTGTTGGCAACACCAGGGATCTTACGAGAGACTGTGAGGACTGTGTGTTGGTGCTGCATCATTAGCTATCTCTCATCTGATCAAAAGTGAGCCCCTTGATGGACTGTGGCAATTGTTTTCTGAGCATAGATGGACAAATCCTTGCTCAAATTATTCTTCTGAACAGCATTGAGCCTTTGCAAGGGAGACTGGGCATAAAGCACAGTAAAACCATACCAATTTTTAAAATTATGCTGGACAGAGAAGGGTAGGAGAGTTTGTCATGAGCTGCCTCCCACCATGCTCTGCTCCAAAGGACAAGTGACGGAGAGCAGCAGAGTATTTTGTCAATCCCCTCTTGCAAAGGAAAGCTCAGTGTTGACAGTACATCAGCTGGAGGATCAGAAAATGGAAATTGTTACTCTCCATTACCTCTCTTCTATCTCTGACACCTTGTCTGTTATTCATGGTTTTGACACAGTGCTTCCACATGTATCTGTCCGGGGTTGTGTAATGGAAGAGTTGTACCAAAAGAGTCCAGAGAAATTTGCTGTTCCCCCTAGCAGGTTACAGCAGGTTACACATACCACTAGAAAAACTCTCTCTGAAGTCACTTGATCAGATTTTGTTGCTGGTCATATGCATTTGGAGAAATGTATTCAATACTGTCCCTTGGATTATGTACAGGAAATGAGGGGGTTCACACCCTTCATTTTATCTAAGGAGTTAAAAGCAAATAAAGTGAGAGGGTTTTAAAGGAGGGAATTGAAATCAGATGACTACTTTTGGTTTATTTTAGAGGCAGACATTAAGGTTTTGAATCCATTTTAGCTTGCCATCAGAAGCAATTAGGTTTATCAGAGTTAATTTTAGAGAACTAAAATATAAACCAAAAGCACTTAATCCAGCACTGACTTTCATCCTTTTCAAGTTAGTATGTTTGTAAATAACACAGTATTATGAAACAGACTTCTAATTGTGTGTTACTCTTTCCACTGTAAGAATGCTGCACGGGGAGCAGCATTCCACTAAATATTCGGAGATCAGCTGCAAAACCCAGAGAGACATCTAGGTGGTTCCCTGACATCCACATGGTTTTGACAACCTTATGGTCTTCTTCCTCTGTAACTGAGGAACTCCTTCTTTATTCTTCTGCTCCTTCTCCCACTACCAGCAAACAGGCTACAAACTAAGTGTCCCCTTCCAGTACAGTCAGTGTTTGCTGAGACTCTGGTAGCTCCACTCAGGCCAGGTGCTCTCCTCCCGCTCTCATGCCTGTACCCTTTTCTGAGGACAAACACTGGTGCTTGAAGGGCTTCAGTTGCCTGCTGCCATGGCTTGCCACACTGCACAGCCCTGCCTAGGAAACAGGATCTGTAAAAGTGTGCCGCTGAAGTCCTCTCAGATGTTTTTTGGCAAAGAAGCAAAGAGGAATGCTCAGTTTGAGCATGGGAGGTTTAAAGCTCCTGTGCTGTTCTCTAAAGTCTCCCTGGGAGCAGTTCAACGGGAGACTTACATGGGGTGAATGGGTTTGGGTCTGCACCAAATCACAGGACTGAGTGGTGGGAGGATGGGGGTCCCAGATCAAGATCCTCTGTATCTCACTTTGGATGTATTATTTTCTGATGCAAAGTGAAATGTTGATCCCCTCTCCTTTCCTCCTTATGGAATTGTTTTGCCCACTGCTAATTTAAATCTCAGGCATAAAAGAAATCTTTGTGTTCAAATAAAAACCATAAAGCTTCACTCTAGAGGCAATTAAAAATGAACAGACAAAATATTATAATGTACTCAATGATACTTGAATGCTTTTTAACTTTTTCCACAAAAATACATCTGCAGATCTGTATGCCATTGCAGAAATTAGACTAGAGGGATTTGATCCATAAAACAGAACAATATACTGACTTTTGATCTTTACTGAAGTGGTGAGTGAATGGAAATACAAAAAAAAAAAAAAAAAAAAAAAAAAAAAAAAAAAAAAAAAAAAAAAAAAAAAAAAAAAAAAGAGAGAAGGAGGAAAACAGCACAGAAGGTAGAAATTGTGGAGAATATGTGGAGAATACACCAGGAATTTCTGGAACATTTTACACTTCAAAAATATGCACATGTGGGTTGTGAACTGCTCCATAATTTTTATGGGGTCTACCTCAAAAAGTCTGTCAGAAATGTTAGGAAGCCAAGGCTCTCATTCTTTTAGACCAGACTCTGACAGTGGTGCAAACCCAACAGGAAGGTCCCCAGGGGCCTTTTGTAGATAGAGTGGGCACACCATTCAGAGCACTGATATCGCAGATATCAACAATATAGGTATAACTCACATGTCTCCAGGAATGGTTCAAATGTCCAAAGATTCTCTGAGGTTGGAAATAACAATGACAAATTTTGTGCTGGCGCAAATGTTACCTTTAACTCAGGTACTGCAACTAACTTGATAGAAACGCAGTCTTCTGCCCAGATCAAATTTGTCCTGCCGAGCAGTCTGCTGGTGGGGAAACCTGGAGTCTGTGAGAGCAAAACACTGGTGAGAGACTCTCTGTTACCTCTCTCCTCACAGTATTGAATTTCCTAGTTTTTATGTCACATACAGCTGACGGTTCTCTATCTGTCATCAGAAAGTTGTCTATCTCGCCTAGGGGTAGTTTCTCAAAGATGTATTTCCTACTTTTCTTATAGCCAAACTACACTACAGAGAAAGAATTAATTAAGATAGAAACAGAAGACAAGCAGGAGGGGGAAGCTGGAGGGAGAGCCATTGTGATGGGGTAACTTTCTCTTGATTTAATGCAATTAGGTTGTGTTTGATCAGACCCTATTATGAAAAATTAGTCCCAAAGATGACCTTAAGAGATCGTTAAACCATATTTCCTTTTGAACACAAGTGCAAATTTATCAACATCATCCCTGACAGACGTGTGTCTAACTCCTCCTTAAAGATACCCAGAGATGGAGGCTTGAAGCTGGGGCCTCAAAACTTAAATAAACTTTATCAAGATACAGCAATGAGCAGCTGTGATTACTAGAATTAAGCTTATATTCTAAGGAGCTAGAAAAATCAATCATAATTTAAATATCTGAGTGTGTAGGCTAAATAGTCACCCACAAAGGTAATTCAAAATTAACCTTCGTAGACATTTGAGACAAGACCACAAAAGATGGTCTTGTTGCCTTTTTCAGTTTGTTTGTATGGATTTTTTCCGCTTTACTTAAAAATTGGGTGCTCTCTCTGTCTTTTGTAACACAGCTTTGACTGAAGATTCGTAAATATCTTAATATCTTTTGGTAGGGAGGAGCACACTGTTTTGTTTTAACTAAGAATTATTTTCTTCCTTAATTTCATATGTGGTGGAAGTGAGCAGGTGGTGAGGCAGTAACCAGTTAAGACTCTCCAGCTTCTTACCTGCCTTGACATGGGTTTGTAAAAACTGCTGCTGAGAATCCGTATTTAGTACTTGGGTTTATCTGGTTTAAATGTCTGGATAACTGCTTTTGTCTCTTTTGTGCTTACTATGGCCTTCTTCTAGAATCCTTTCTCTCCAAAATTGCTGAGGGATGTACGGGGAAAATTGTTTGTGAACTGAAGTCTTGACTTCAGAATTAGGTCATGAGTTATTGTCTGAAAGTTTGGTCCTTAAAACTAAACTGTCAGCAAGAATCATTGAAATTGCTAGGAAATACACTTAAAAAATCAGGTTGGTTTTACCTGCACAGCAAAGGAGGCTGCTGTATGTACTTCAGCAAGGCTGGATTTTAGACATTAGTTAGGCTTGCTTTATAGCGCACACTTAATTCTGGCACATACCTTCATCTCTCTTTGATATTTTGCTCCAGAGCCAATGTAGTTAAGGCTACAATGTTTTGAACTGAGTGCATCCTTTACAGATATGAATCCCTTTTCTAAAATGGAAAAAAAATAGAAGTATATTGTGACTGACAGCTCAATCTCAACTTTGTATATAAGCAAAACCCTGGTCCACCTGCAAGGCCAGAGGTGAATTGCAGAACTTCAGAAATAGCACAGAAACCTACATTCTGCTTGCAAATGCACCATTCAGTGCTTCCACAGGGGTTGTAGCTCAATCCCCTGCAAAAAAGGCAACAATCCTGATGTGGAATAACATGTAAAAAGCTATGTTGTGATACATACTCACAATAAGCAGGTAGGAAATCTTCTAATTGCTTGGAGGGTGGTGGAAGGTTGCCCTAATTCAAAGGCTTTGTGAGAAAATGAAGCTGAATGTGGCAGAGCAGGACTTTGGAGGTTCAGTCTGGGCCGATGAAACTGTAGTTAGGTCAGGTGTGGTGCATGCTAATGGAGAGTGAGCCAGGATCCAGCAGCTTTGGGTCAGAACGGAAAGCAAGACCTGGCATTTATAGCTAATGGAAAGTGTGAAAGTAGCTCTAAGCAGGCTAAGCTCCATCCAACAGTCTGCTTTATTTTCATTCTGTTTTCTCTAACAGTGGGACTGGGTTTAAATAACAGTGGGTCTGTGTAGTGAAATCTCTTAAAATGACCTAGAAAAGATGTTTAGCTGACCCTGTGTGCATATTTCCAGCTCTCAGAACTGTTCCTTCCTTTCTTTGCAGAATTCTTTCATTCCTAAGGCACAATGTAGGCAAGAATACACACGTACACTATACACACACCTGCAGATTACTCAGGTGCTGGTGGCATCACAGTGTGAGCCAGGGCATTAAACAGGCCAAGGAGAAAGCAAAACAGCTCTCATTTCCTGCTTTTCCCATGCCAGCACATGATTAATAGCCCAAGGTGTAGCGTGTCCTGCGTGGTCTGGTGAGGGAGTTGTTGAGGAGCAGCGTCATGGTGGGTGCAGCCATGGGAGGTCTGCTGGCATTGCTGGATGAGCACAAGTGCAGCGTCACTGTTCAGCCACTGCAGAGGATCCAGGGTGTCCCCATAATATTGTGTAGGTGCAGTCTGGCCACAGGTGTGTTATCTGTATGTGTTATCATATATGGATGATCAGTGGGAAGGCAGAGTCCAAGTGCTCAGGGTGGTGATGGTGGGGAAATTCTGAAGCAGTGGCAGAAAGCCGTACGCTAATTCCACCAGTGCGGCGCTGGTTGTTTTCTGCACATCTGACATAACCTGTTGCATCAACAGGCTGCTGAATCTGCCAGAGTATCCAGGGAGTGTTAAGATCACAGAGGACTGAGCTGCTTTTTTTGGAAGGCACAAGTCTCTAGCACTCACTGAAAATTTGCAGATGAAACCCTCTTGAAATTCTAGAGGAGCAGTGAGAAACAAAAGACATAGGCATAATCATGCTTTGGTATTCTGTCATATTTAATGCAGTTCATAGTAAATGTGTCTGTGTAAGTAAGTATGTCTTCATCTCTTTGTTAAATACTTTCTTTACTTATGATTTTAGGAGTTCTTCATATTAAAATTAAGAGAATATATGGTTTCTCATCACCTATATTTGCAATCCCATTGTAGAAAAAAAGTATTGCGGTAGTTTCTGTTTGGTGCATTTCAGGAACAAATATCCAAATCTGGTTTATTCAGATACACCAAACATATTTAGTTGCAATGTTGGAAGTTATATAATCTTTTGGAATGTCACTTTCTATTTGCCTCAATGGAAAATAAACAGCCCTTTTTTTCCCCACCTCAAAAATATAATTATCTGGAAATTGTTTTAAATGCTGGAAAACAGCCACCAGAGGTACAAAACATAGAAACAGAATTGTCATCCTTCCTGAATGATTAATCGTGGATTTTAAATGACAAAAATTCATCCCAAATGATAATTTTCAGGAAACCATAACTAAATGGGAGGACAGCTTTCCATTGGCCCAGCTGAGTTTATTTTCATCTATACTTCATGGCATACTTTTCCATGGGTAGTCCCACGGGATAATTCAATGTTAAGCATTTCATTCACTGTGAAACATGTGGAAAAGCAGTGTAATGAATGTTTTGCGACTTTCAGAAGACATCCATTCCCAGGCCTCTCATTTTTCCTATTTGGAATGAAGGGAAGGACACAAGCATAGGACACCTGAGGGCTGGACCTCCACCTCAGCTCCTTGTGTGCTCTGCACCACTGCCGTGCAGCAGCAGAGCTCTAGGTTTGGTGGGGTGGTGCTACCTCCCTTGCTTTGGTAGAGCCCTGCACGGATATTCCTGCAGTCCGTGCTACAAATGGGAATAACGTCACCATTTCCATCAGGTCTGTGCTCCTTTCCTCACTGTGTGTCACAGTTTTCTCTGCCAACAGCTTCATTGATCAAGGCAGAAATGAAGGTAGGGAGCTGACATTTGCTGTCCTCTCAGCACAGAGAGGAATGCTGGCTCTGCAACCTCCTAAAAGAAGGAAACACGTGAAATCGCTTTGCTTCCCTTCTGCAGAGGAGTCATTAACCTCAGAAACAGGGAAGGGGGTAGATTTTTAAACCCCATGCCTGGGGAATTAGACAAGCAACTGCTCTTAATGTCAGCATTGATATGTCTGAGTAAGTTAGTCCCTTTCTGAAAACATAACTCAGGTGAGCTGAGGTTCTGACTGTGCAGATTTAGCCCAAGTAGATTGAGCAGAACAGGGCTGACAAAAGAAAGGCCAGACTCAGGCCTGTTTATGATAATGGAATGTATACATGTTTACATTTATCAATGTGGATTTCAAGGAATATACATTATATATATATATATATATATATTCAGTGTGAAAAATAAAAGGCTCTTCACAAATGTTTTGGTATTGTGCCTTAAAAAATGACACTTTCCACTGCCAGTCATGACTTTAAGTCAGATTATGGCTAAAAATATTAAGGAAAGGATCACCACAGCAACAATCGCATTGCTCCCATTCTGCAGAGGAAATGGAAAAGCACTCAAACTTTGCCAACCTGAATAAATTACCCAGATTATCAGAACTGTAAGGAAAGCCATATGTAAGCAACTCTGTGTGTTTGTGTGTCTGGGAGTGTGTGCAAATGTGCTAACTGGGTTGCAACCCATTAAATACTTAAGTCAAAGGGGACTCTGAAAATATGCTCAAGATACAAAAAAATTACAGTGGCTGTACCTTAATTGGCCAGCAGATACCACATGAAGGGTAGTGCTCACTGCAACAGTGGGGGACTCCAGTTCAGCTGCTGGGCTGGGCTCTCCTGCCCATGGTGGCTCAAAGATGGGATGGAGTGCATTGATGCTCACTTGGTCTTGTGCCAACGTGAAGCTGAGAAAGGGCTGCTTTGCTCACACAGATGCACTCTTACTCCAGTCTCGTAGCTGTTTGTACTTATTTGGCTTAGTTTTCTCTGCCAAAGTAAAACATCTCGTTAGCCAAGGGGGGAAGATCAGGGGTGGAAGGGTGAGGGGGCAGGAGCAATATTGTCACTGCTTGACTTGAAGCACGTTATGCAGGAGTCTGCACTGGAAACCTCCTCTTAGCAGGCTGCCCACACTGTCAGTGAAGATAGGATGGCTTTTTTAGAGGCAGTCCAAGGACGTGACTTAGAATAGTTGGAATGATGTCAGGCTCTTTGGTGAATTCATATTGCATTAAAGACTCTAAAACCATCTCATGGAAGCCCAAAGCACATGGCTTTTGAGCACTAGAAGAAAAGGCATAGAGTGCAAAGGCTGTGTGTTCCCATTCTCTTGCCATTAGAACGAGCACTTGTTTAACTGTTTGTAGGTCCAGAATTAAACCCTGGATTGTTGTCTGTCCAGGGGGCTGCTATTGCTTTCTGGCTTGGATTTCTAGCTAGAAGGGATCCCCAGTTATTTGTGGGATCCCACATTTAAATAAATGGTGCTTGATTGGTTTGTGTCTTTAGCCTTTTCTACTTTCCAGATTCACAGATGTTTTGCAATAGAGATGTGTGTTCCTGCTAAACAAATATAAACATACTGGTGACAGACTTGCTTTTCTTTACTCCTTTTTTTAATGTAAGACACTGCAGCTTGGGTTTGGCCAGATGATCTAAGTGATGCCAGTGATATCCTGGCCCCATTTGAAGTATCTACTGAATGATGGGTCCAGTATATATTGTATCTATGGTCTGCTGATGCAGATTGAATTCCAGTTATGACCCATACCTGATGGTAACATGGCTGGAAATTATTACAATGACTGCTGCCAGAAGCATATGGGGTTCTCTCCTGACTTGCAGGACATGCTGTTGCATGTCATGTGCAGTGTCAGAGAGGCACATGAGCAAGCAGGAGGTTTCAGTTTGATCAGGCTGGCTGAAAACTGCTGCTGTTACCTCCAGCTTGCAAAGAGCAGTTGATGGTGAATTTGGTTGCTCTGCACTATTCTGCTGTTTTTGTTTTTAAAGTGCAAATTTTAAATTTTTCTTGCCAACCCATTTGAAGAGCCCTATGGGTCCTTGCTCTCTTTTCTGTCTTTTGGTGGCTGCCACCTTGCTGTGCCCACTGTGGCTCCAAGGCTGGCAGCCTGCTCAGCCATAGGGCCTTGCCACATGGCATGGGTTTTGTGCTGGTTGGTGGTGACACTGAGCCATTGCAGTGGGGAAAAGCTAACAGCAGTAGCTAACGTTAATGAATCCTACATCACCCAGGATCCAGGATCAAGGACAGGAATCTCAGAGCTCAGAGGGTTTTCATGGAAGTCTGTTGCAGTCTGGATATGAGTGAGTGAGTGAGTGAGTGAGTGAGTGAGTGAGTGAGTGAGTGAGTGAGTGAGTGAGTGAGTGAGTGGTGGAGATGAAGGCACATCTGGATGGGCTAAGGAATACATAAGCACTGGAATTCTAATACTAAATACAGTGTTTGTGCATTGGTTGAGTTATTTGTTGATGTGGGGGTTTTTTCCCCATATCTTTTAAAGATTTGCTTGTTTTTCTGGGTAAGGAAAGATGGGCGAGGTACATATAGTTAGATGCATGTCCAGTATGATCCTGTTATAGTGTGTGGAACTTTAAAAATAAAGTGCTTCCCTGGCTGTAGTCTAGAAGGGGTGCTATGCGTCAATGCAAGATAGCCCTTACAGTGTATTACACTCTTATTTGTTTCCCCTGTAGTTGTTTCTCTCCTTGCTTGTTTGATTTAATTGAAACAAAAACTATTCTGGTTGGAGGCAATTTTGATCTAGGCATTCAGAAAATGAAACAGGATTAGATCTACAGAAAATACAACTGCGAAAATCCTACCAGAGCAACATGTTGCTTCCCCCATCATTCTGTCAAAGTCAGGTGTGACCAGTATGTCTCCTCTGTATCACCCTGACCTACCTGTTAGAAGGACAGATTTTGAACTGGATGATAATGGACACTGTTTTTCTTTCCTCTTCAAAATTACTGTCTCCAAACTAAGGTCTGTATGTTATAACCAACACTCCAGTCTAGAAAGCTGAAGTCACTCCCAGTGTGAAACTCATATCTGAGTTCCTGAAAATGAGATAATATGTGAGAAGCCACAAATTTCTTTCATCCAGATTTATGGGATGAAAGCCTCAAATATGGGAGATATATCTAAAGCAGCTGTGGGTCTTGCCTGCATTATAGTTTGGGAATTGGCTTGCTGCATTATAGTTTGGGAAAAACGGACTCAGTAGCCTCTAAACTGAACTCGGTTTCATGGAGTGCCTTTCTAAGGACTAGTTTATTCTGTTTGTTGTACCCTCCTATCAAATGTGATGGGAAATCAGTGATGAACAGGAGGTCCCTAATCTCCATGGATACTTGTCTCTGCATGGTGTCAAAATCTGAGTTGGCTGTTAATTTTCTCATATTTTGCATATGACTAATTTGCTTAGGAAGGGAGGGAAAGGAAGGAGGTTATTTGAGATTGAAGTAAAAAATGAGAGAAAGAAAATTTGGCAGTGGTTCTCAACTGTAGCTGCTGGGAGGCCTCCAGAAGCCTGTCCCATACCTGCATCCCCCAAGCTTGTTGTCAGCTCTCACACTTTGTTCTGTGCTCAGAGCCGGATCTCAAAGGAACACAGCTGCTGCAGCTGCTCATAGACCAAAAGGTGACCTTTTGAGTAGCTGAGGCATGATGCATTATTTAGTGCATTCCTGGCTAAAATGGGAATGAAATATTTTCTTTAGCAGAAAGATTTGTTTGTCCTTTCACTTGGATGCATCTTTTTTGCATCACACAATAGTGTGGCGTGCACACCACTCCTGAGGGTTTCTTCTGGGCAAAGTTTTTGGTAAGACTTTGAAAAGCACTGACCGTTTACTAGAAAGACCCTACTAGCCAAATGCAATAGAATTCAGTTTAGAGGTACCAAGTTTGCAAAAAGCAACTTCTATTTAAATAATGTGTAGGAGTGAAAGCTTCCTGGTGAAGTGTATGTCTTTAGACTATCAGCTGATACTTGTAAGTACCATAACCAGCTGTTAGTTCAACATGAAGTGTTTTGCTTCTTTCAATTAATCAAAAGTCTCTTGGAAGTTGCCATGCAGGGCATTCATTACAGGGATGTTTAATGAGTAGAATATTTGTCATTTGCATAGAGAGAGGCTTCAGCAGTGATCCCAGTGATCTGTGATAGCCAGGTACTTAGGCACCCTGTGTATCTATTGGGTGAAGGAAAGGAGGCAGATGGGACCAATTTTTCACAATGTCTGACATTAAATTTCCCACGTGGTCTTCCAGACAGAGATTCAAAGAGGCTGGAACATACCTCTCCTGCTGACTGTGAATGAAGACTGCAGTATACCCGGCTACAAGTCCATCTGCTCTTAAACGGTTGTTTTTTTGTTGTTTTTTTTTTTTATTTTCTAAGAGTGTTTTTCCTTTGAAATTTCCAGCACCATTTATGAAGGCTCAAAAGGGGTATTATTCACATGTTTTGGATGAAGAAAGCTGAGCTGTCAAAGTAACAACTGACTTGAGAATAGCCAGTATTCTCCTAGGCATCAGCATTTAGAAGGACCTGGGAAAAGATCCCAGGCTTACCAGAAAATTTCACTGATCTCATCAGGCCCCAAAACACAGGAAGGAAGAAATCTGCGCAAATTAAGAAGTGCCCATCAGACCATGCTATCTTGTTGAAGAGCCCAGTGGTAAAAATTTTTCATAAAATGATAGGTGTCTGCTTCTGTGGGATTATTTTTAGCAGTAAAAGAGTAGATGGTGTAAGACAAGTGAAGAGGGATACCCTAAATAGCTGCATTTCAGTTACCTGTTTGGCATCATCTTAATTGTTACAACAAACAGCACAAGATGACATAAAATGAATATCTTTCTACTTCTACAATTTCAACTCAGAAGATAAACTGCTTTTAAAAATGAAAGGAATGAAACCCATCATTTTTAGAATCCCGGTTCATTAAAATGGACATGACTGGGGAAGCATAGACATCTGAGCAGCTTTCAAGACATTTCTCTGGCATGTTCTCACTGACTCCAAGACCTTATTTCCAGTCACAGTGTCTGCTCATCCTAGTGCAGCACCCTTCGAACCAACCTTCCCCAAAGGATCCAGCAGACATGGTCTGAGAAAAGAGCTAAGCACAAGCTGGTAAGCACTCACTGCAGGGAGTCCTGAGTGCTGTGGGATTTAGCCAAACAGTAAAGTACAAGCTTCTACTATGACTCATCTGGTGTAAAACTTGTGCTAAGTATTGTACATAATTAAGACAGCATTATTACAGTGAGATGGCACTTCTTTTTTTGGTATGGTTAAAGTCTTGAAAAGGTGTAATGTTTTCAGTATTTTGAGCTGTGAAGATGAGGAATTCTGAGAGGAGTTCATTCTAAAAGATATCATGGCTACAGTGAGTTTAGATCATAATTTGCATTATTGCTGAAGCTTTGCATGCATATTTCTGTTGCCTTTGTGAAAAGCTGTGGTATTTGTGAGAATAAACACGACCTTAGAGTCATGTTCATTAGATAACTTAGAGGACTTGCAACACTGGCCTCTCTACACATTCCTAGGGTTTTCATAATTTTAAACCCGCAAATCAAGTATTTTATATTGAGACACATTTCTAAAAGAGGTCCTAATGGCTTTCAAGTAACAGGCACAAAATTACATTTGCCATTACAAGCAACAGAAAATGTAGTGTCAGTGAACTAGAGATTCAACATTTGAACCTGACTGTCAGCAGGTACAGAAGTATTTGTAAGACATTGTCTCTACCAATGGGAAAAGTTGAACAAGCAGGTGGTTCCAATTTGCTTACTTGTCCCAGCTTTTCCCTTCAGAGGTCCACAAATCAACTTTTAGTGAATGCACAATCTTGGTAAAAATTTATTGTGGTATAATGCAAAGAAATTCAACTGACTGGTCATTCTAAAACCATTTGTTCAAGTTACTTGATTCTCATTATCCTTGACTAGAAACTCCTATAATGTTATGATGTTTTTTCTGTTCATTGATTATCTGTCTGACTTGCAAGGGAGAGGTGGGAAAGTAAACTGTAAGATGGTGACATGGACCATTTCAGGGGAGAGGACTTTAGAAGAACGCATTTCCACCTGTGTATTCCAATGGATGCCTTTGTAATATGTTTATGCTCTTACTGGAAAATCTATTGGCTGCTTCTTCAATCTAACTTTTCCACAAGTTTTCTTATAGTTTCCTAACATGCTTTTTATACCATGTTTCATGCACATCTCCAAGGAATTGTTTGTGTAAGTTACAGGAACTAGAAGGTCTCAGGAGGAATCCCAGGCAAAAAATGCACTTGGGTGAAGACGTGTCAAATACACCCAGGGAGCCCTTTCTTTTTGTATGAGTTGAACAGCCAATAATATTTTACAAGTCTGAAGATTAGGAATTCCAAGGGTCTTTCTGAAAATATGATCATTTACTATAAAAGATAGATCAATTCCTGTTTTGTTTGCACTGCTGCTTTCTGGGTGAGTTTCCAATCTATTAGTGAAGCAGTAAATGCTCCCCCAGCAACCAACCATGGATGTTTTGAAAGCGAATCAAAAACAGTGTAAGGCTGTTGAAGAAAGGCTTGAAAGGAAAAGAGTGAAAGATCATACAGTTCCTATGTTAGCTGCAAAAGTTTGTGATGATTACAGCTGAGAGAGGGATGGGCCAGATACCAGAGAGACACAAAGGGATCAAGGACAAGATATCTGTCTGCAGAGTTTTGTCCTAACATGCCTTCTCGCAGGCTCACAGCCTAAACAGCACAACTAAAACTCTGTAGGGTTGATCTGTTAGGGCACACCACCAGAGGTGGAATTGTGTGAGAGGATGGAAAAGCCTCAAATGGAGAGAGCACCTGTTGACTGTGGTTTTTTACCTTGGACTTTGTTCAGCCCTGACAGAATTTATAGAGAGTCTGGGCATGTAAGAGAAATACTGTGCATGCCCGCTCTTTGTAACATAGGGTTTTCACTTCAGCTGAGGGGCCAGGGACCTTGCTGTGGGTGCATACTGGAGTTGCACTGCTGATGCACTCTCAGCTTCTCTGACTTTTATCTTTATTCCAGCCATGAGCTCACTACAAGCCCAAAGGGAAAAGTATTTGTATTCCACTGTGCACATTGCCAGTAATTTTGTGGATGCAGCACAACACTGTAGAAAGAGACAGGTATATGGAGCGTTTAGAAGGCAATAATTTCTTCTAACTTTATTTATTTATTTATTATTTTTAGCCACACTCCAAAGGTTATAGTGGGAATAGCAAAGGAAAGAACTTGCAGACTTCACAAAAATCAAATCCTGCAGCTTGTGCTGGATGGGTTTATTTGGCATACATATGTGATTATGAAATGAATTTTGAATTGCTTTTGAACTTCATCTGGATAATGATTCATCATTTCGATTTCCCTTTTCTCTCCAGAACATCCGCCATTAACAAACCAACCGGTTGCAATGTTTTACAATCCACATTTGAACACATTTCTTAAAAAATTGCACATTTCCTTGTATAAACAATTACTCAGCTCATTTGCACAGAGATAAGGTCAGTCTTGGGGCTGAAAATTGAATCAACAACCTTCTCTGGCAACCATCTTTGAAATGGTCAAGAAGAAGTTGCAGTAGAAACATGTTAAACTCCAACTTCATGTTGCAGAAATTCGATGTCAACACTGTTGTTGTACAAACAGATATTTTACAGCCTTAGTTTGGTTAAGTTGAGCCCATTACGGGGTTTAGGCACATGCCTGAAGATGGAATTACATGACTGAAGTTAAGATGTGTTTAAGTGCTTTATTGTGTATGGGCCTACACGCTACATCTGTGTTTGTACTAGGAAGAAAAGCTGTTCTACATGACATTCAGGCATTTTAAAATGTATTTTTGTTCTGAACTGGAACAGGAAGTTTTATCTTTTAATGAAATTCAGAAGATTTTAATTCCAGAAATCTTGTATTGAGCATACTTGAAACATTGTGTGTCAGTAATGTTGAAATTATTTGAGACATTAAGATTGAAATATTGCATGTCCACATATGTTACTAAATTAATTAGAAGCAACTGTTAACTAAGCATGTCATGATTGCCTGGGTTGTGTATTACCACCCCCTGGATACAGAAAAGAGCTGTGGTCTGGTCTAGCTTCTTGGCTGAGATGCAATGTTCCATGAACATCCTTCTCAGCTGAGCAGCAAAACAAAGATACTCGTCTGTGCACAAAGTAGACCTGGACCAACTAAACCCTGCTCAGTCCAACTGGATTCAGGTAGGGACACCTCAAGTATCTTGTACCAGGTCTTTCCTGCAAGTGCTTCAGAAATGCAGGGCACAGACCCTTTACTTTTGCTTGTAAGTAGTTGTAGGGTGGTTTGGGTTTTCCTTGGGTTCTTGGTTCTGCCTTTGACGTATCCAAGATGATTCCATACTGTCCAGGAGCCGTGGTAGTTTGGGCACAGCACCATCATTTTTATCTGATGCTGTACATGATAATTGAGCCCCTCTGGAGCTGAGGGTTGCAGCTCTGCAGCAGCCAGCCAGAGTGCAGAACTAAGCTGCAGCTACTTAAAGTCTAGCTGGGTCTTTGCAGGAACTTTAATGTTGCCTTCAAGCCTATTCTGCCATGGACATCCCACTACCTGAGGACAGCAACCTGGCTTTAAACTTAAAAGCAAATATTTGCAAATCAAAGCTAAGCATGTTTTGGTAACTTCTTACTAACTACATTACCATAATCAATTGTCATTTTCTTGAAAAATTTCAGTATTGCGGAGTCAGCCTTCACTGTAAGGAGACTGATGGGGAAAATTCAAGTAGCTCTGTGAGTATATAGCAAGAATGATAGACAAAGTCTTACCAGACTGAATATATTGCTTGTTCTGCCTGTCTGTAGGTATAGTTGTTGTTCAAAAGGGAGTAGATATCTGGAAATAGCCTATGAATGGGAGTAATACTCTGTTCCCCTCTGTTTTCCCTGCTCTTCTAGTTACAATCTCTTTTCTCTGTTTCATTGGCTGGCAGAGCAAGCAGGTTTGATCCCCAAGCCAAGGATTTATCTTGGTAGGTGGATTTAAGAAGACTGAAACAATTGCTTTAGAGGGGAAAGCCAGGTATGGCTCAGGCATATGGCATCTGTGGTGAAATTTATTCAGACAAATGTTTTATCTAAAATGGCCTTTCCTGCTTAAGTCTGTAGGTAGTTACGGCTTTGCTTGCCCTTTTCCTTTGGAGTTGAAATAAATACCTGAGGTTCACAGTCTTTGTGTCCCTATCAGCTTCTGGGTCAGCTGGCCAGCAGAGAAGTTGTCTAATCCTATTTTTGAGAGATGTTCTTTCATCTTTAAAGGCCTTAACTCCAGCAAAACATAAACCAGTAAATTTAGCTGGAGACTGTGAATATTGCCCCTTATGACAGACCCCTCTGTCCTTGCTTGGCTCCTCTCTTACTCTTCCTGTAAAGAACTAGGGCAGTTCCCAACTAGGGCAGTATCCAACCAACAGAATTCTTTGGATTCATATTTGAATAAGAATAGGAGTGGGAACCTCGATTCTGTGTTCATAATAGTCATTAGTAGTAGTAGTAGTAGTATTAGTATTATAATATTTCACTGCATTTACTACATGCTATTGTTATATTTCTGTTTGAAGAAACAGAACAGCTTCACAAATGAGTGTAAGAAGATGCATGTGTTTTCCCGAGCTTGTATGTGCATAACTGTAATCTGACACTTACTGTAAGAAATACATTTTATATAATTGGCGGTGGCAGACACATATTCTGATAGAAAAAAAAATGTATTGAACAGTACACTGTGTATCACTGATAGTGACTTGCAGCAGTATTTCCATAAAAGTAAATGAAAATTTAACACTTGGAAGTCAGGCCTCAAAACCAAAATAAAATGTTTTCCTGTTTCTGCACCTAGCCTAGGATATATCTCCCCTCACTGCAGACATCAGCAGTGGAGACACATATGGCAAAACCCATCACCCTGTGCTCTCTTTGCAGTCAATACAGGGAGCAGGCACTTTTAGGCCATGATTCATCTGACCTATTTACATGTCTGCTGTAGGAGGAGATGAATCACTGCCTAGACTAGATCTGTGCGGAGGATAAAGGGAGCCTAAGATGGCCAGCACAGATGTAGATGCTTGTAAAGATCTACAGTCTGAATTTAGGCTTTCAGTTTGGAACAACAATTTTCCAGAGAAGAGTAAAATTTCCTAAGCCATGTTTTCCTAGCAGAATATGTGTATGAATATATACATCTATGGTATTTTTCTTCTTGCAACAGAAACATTTACAACAATATCTTTTGAACACCGGCCCTATATCGCCTTCCAAATGTTCTACCATCTGAAGAGCTGCCATATTATCTCTCTCTGCCTCTGCCCCTCTTTCACACATACACACGTGTCCATATACCATATTTCAGAGCTGGGCCTTCTGAGTTTTCAGCGTTAACTTAAAATATTTCCTCTGTGTGTGGTAACCAGAGCTGCTGTTAAACACAGGCAGATATATTAACTGGCTTAAAAAAAAAAAAAATCCAAAGCAAAATATGTAAACAAAAACACCAAATGAAGATTTTTGAATTTTCCTTCTGTTTAAAAATAACATTTTTATTAGTTTGGGTTTTTTTCTTCTAGGATCAGCTCTACTCAGCCTGCAGCCTTAGTGAGGCAGAGCATCACAGGAAGAGGAACGTGAATTCCTGGGAGACAAGTACTGATGCAGAGGAAGGGGGAAAACAAGACTTGATCATCTAAGAAAGAGTTCAGGTTCCTAAGTAAAGCTGTGAGACAACAAGAGAGGCAGAGTAGTGTTATTATGTACAGAAGGCCAGAGCTGGGACAGTCTGGTTTCTGGCAGGTACTCTTGTGCACATGCTGTAGCATAATAATCCAGTGCATCTCTACATCCATCTATGCTGCAAATGGCACGAGGGTGATATTTTAGAAAAAGAAGAAATGAGACCACCCTGTCGGAGAGCTTTACAATGCTCAGCTGCTCCTGAAGAGTGCTTGGTGTAGCTACAGCAGGCAAAACATCCCTCCCATCTAGTCACTGGCACACAGCACAGCAACCCATTTATGTGAGCACCTGGTTGATCAGTTTGTCTGTGACAGATCTTGGCACACACTCTCCTCTGGCTGTAAAGCTTTACTGACTTGTGTGTTTTTTCCCCTCACAAACTCTTGTCTGGCATGGAAGGACTTGGAACAGAACAACCCTGGCTCTGGCAACAACAGGAAAGTACATTTTAGATAACCCTTTAGGGTGCTAGCTTTGCAGCCATTTAAGGGCTTTTCTGTGGAGTTAGGGAGGAAGGGCTGTCCATCATCCAAAGTCTATTTCTGTGGGAAGGGTGCCTGTGACTGCAAAGGTCTTTGGCAAAGGCCACGAGCATCTGAAGGCTGCTCTGAGAAATGGATGTGGGCTCACAGTTCCCCAGAGGGTGCTGTGCAGAAGAGAGCACTCTTCCACCGGTCATCCCAGTGCATCATTCATTAAACATAACGCCCTACAGGAAAATCAGGGTTTTGTATTTTCCATACCCCCTCCTGCATCAGCCCTGACGTCAGTAGTTTGGAACCACAGAAGTGAAATTAAGGCCAGTACTGTCTAATAGGCAAGGGATAGCAAATGCTAAGAAGTCAAGGTAATGAGAAAATTCCTGCCATCTGGAGCTGTCATAAGCATGAACTTACATCTCTCCCCATGAAATAAATAAATCACAGCCTGCAAAACATTACTTTCCCTGGATGCGAAGTCCCACTCCTGCCACTCCCACCAAAAAATTTTGGCCTCCCCACTTTCTGTGTGGTCGGCAGCTTCTGCTGAGAGCCCCAGGGTGAGGTGCCTCTGCGCGGGGAGAGTTCTGCAACCGCTGCCTTTCAGGCGCTATGGCTGGAGTGGGATCTGTTCCGCTGCATCCGCTCACTCCAGTCCTCGCTCTGACGGAAAGATTTCCTCCTGGCTCTGACAGCACCGCAGCCACTTGGGGAAGCACATGACTTTCTTGGGAGACGGTGTTTCTTATTTGTGTTGCAGGCCTCCAGCAGGCATGGCACCAAGGCAATATTTATATCAGTTTTTGTAACATCGCCGCAGCAGCTGCAGTTTTGGGAACTGAAGTGCTGGCTGGAAGTGGGAGAGAGAGGCACAAAGCTCAACACGCCATATAGAGATGTGGATGCATGGGGGGAAAAAAAAAGAAAAAAAAAAAAATTGGCAACCAGCCTCCTCCCCCAGAAAGCTCATTGTGTTCCTGTGTGCCAGGGGTGCTGCTTGCCCTCCAGATGGTTACCACAGGGCCCATCTGTGTAAAAGTGAGTCAATGGCAATTGTGGCTCAGGATGTGTGTGATGGCATCAGATCTGTCCCCTCAGGGTGCTTGCACTCCTGGGAGAGCAGGACAGGGGAAGGGGAGTCCTCCAGCCAGGTGGTTTTCTGTGCTACAAGTAAAATAGTGTTCAGCAGTCTTTTCATGCCCTTCAGCCGTGAGAAAGCATGGTGCAACACTTGTGTGCAGGTACCCAGCCTGCCCCCAAAACTGCTTCAACCCCATGCTGTGCCTTGGCAATCAGCCCTAGCAAACTCCTTATCCCACCTACAATTCCATACTGGTGCAGCCATGCTGCTCCCAGGTGCCCAGCTCAGATCTCTGACCCACATTCTGCATGTGTCCTGTCCTCTATGGAACTACCTTGCTGTGGCTGGAAAATCCCCAGGGAGGTAGGATAGGGGTCCTGTCTTCAAATGATTTACTTGTTGCTTCCCATTAAGGGTATGTGACCCAATTCTCTCCTTTTCTGCCCCCTGGCTTGATTTCAGTATTGTTTAGCCAGTGGAGGTTTGAGGCTTCTCTGGAGCTATGGGGCTGGAAGTCATAGCTGCCTGAAAGTCAGTAGAGTTGTCTTCACTGTGTCTCCTTGTTCCTTCACCTGCCCTGCAGAAGGGGCAAGTGCATCCTCTTGGTGGGTGCCACGTGTGTTAAGAGGGGCTCTCCACTGCCCATGCATTTTTCCCAGTAGGTGGTTTCTACCTCTGCTGCCAAACAGCTGGCAGAACACGGGCCTGAATTCTTCCCTGTCCATTGCTTTTTCTCCATGTAGCTCCACTGGCCTGTGGAGTTATGTCTGACAGAGGAGGTGCCACAGTCTCCAGCTACCTTAGAGCTTAATAAAACAGAAGAAAGTTGAAATTAAGTCAAAAAGCTCCCACAAGGTGCAGCCCCAGACCTGTCAGGTGATGCACATTTTATCATGGGCAAGAGCTGAAGGTCATTTGACCCAAATATAGCTGTGTGGTGCAAAACACCTTCTTTGTCCTGGACAGCATAAGGTCTCTAGAAAAAGCTGGGCTGCCAGTGAGCTCTCCATGTTCATGTGTCCTGCAGTCCTCTGAAAGGACTGCTGTGATGACCAAGCAGGGGAACCATCACTGTGTCTGCCTGGGAGGACTCTTGAAAACCAGCACCTGCAGCTGCATCACAGGCTTCCTGAAGCAGTGACACACTCAAAGAGTGGCAGTGTGGTAAGCATGGCTTCTTGGACTATCTGCCTCAGAAAATCCCTTCTAGTCTCCCATTTCATTTGCACTTAGGAGAAGCACCCTGAAATGTTCCTGGTGAGAAGAGCTGGGGTAAGAAAGGCAGGGAGGGGAGAAAGGAAGAAAAGACATGCCAGCTGTGGTGACAGATCCTCCAATGTGGCATGGGGAGGACTTGGCAACCCTTTCAGCATAGTCCTATTGCAACAGGAAGGAGGAGGGTATACAGAGGTTACTTAAAAGCCCCTGATTTTTTCCCTGGTTCTATTGCACTGCAGAAATTCTGCAAGGGAGAAGAAAAAACACCAGGCTATCTGAAAAGAAGGTACCATTGATAACTAAAAAACTTCCTTTTAGAACTTACTTCTATTAAATAATTGCTACATTTTAAATTGATGTTTTCAGGGGCTTTGGGAAGAAGTTTTCTTCTCGGTCATTAATATTTTCTTAGGAGGGTTGCATGGCTTTTTCATCGCTACATGCTTATACTGAAATAGATGTGAAAGCAGTTTTGAGTAGCTCAAAAAGAAGTCTCTGATCAGCCTACATCTAAGATTTCCCTTAAGGACGTTAGTGGGAGAGAAATAAGTGGATAAGTGCTTTTTTCTTTTCCTTTTTTTTCCCCTTTATCCCCCTCTCTCTTCCCCCCTCCCTCTCTTTTTCTCAGAAATGGATTGTATGGGTGCAGGAGTTATCCCTGTAGATATTGGGTGTTTGTGGGCATAGGGACAAAAATACAATTCTCCACTTACCATCCACAGACTGTTGTAGGCTGTAATATTTGGCTTGATTGCAGTATGACTTATAATGTCATTTTTATTAGGAAGAGGTAGTGTGTGAATGCACTTTCTGAAAATATAATTTGCTATTTTGGATTCAATAATGCTTTTATGGAGGATGAGAGACTGAAAGATTTTCCAGTTCTTTTACCTGAAACTTCCTAACGTTTTTAGTGCCCTGCTTCTCCTAGGCAAATACTTCTGTGTTAGACTTCCCTCTCCTTCTCCCGCCCCCTCCTTCTCTTATTCATGTGTTTTGATGAACACAAAATGCCTTCCAATCCTTAGAGAGCTATACTTATCATTAGACTGATGTTTTCTGCCTCTCAGGTTTTATTTATGTAAGTCTAAAAATGCATAGCTCACTGGCACCCCACATTGCTTTTGGCTTCTGCCATCTTGCACGTGCCATTCTAGCTCATGTTTACTTTTTTCCTTGCACTCTTTCTTTCATGCTATTGGAACTTTTTTAGTACAGGATGTCTGAAACAATGAGCACCAACGAGGAGAATAAACTACCTTTGAATGGAAGAAGAGCCATCCCACCAAACTACTCCAATGATGAAGAAAATGAGGTTCCTGAGATGGAAGCTTTTGGATTGATACCTAGAGGATTTAATCCTAGAGGTACAGTGCACAATTAAGCTGTAAATCTATTTTTACATCTTCCATACTCTTAGCACAGGTCTGTGAACTAAATCCAAGCCCCTTTTTTCCTTACATCTTTCCAATTCAGACAGTTTTTCTTGCTGCTCATGGGAAAGCTTTCTGAAACCACCAGTGTGTATGGAAGTGTTAGCATGACTTATGGGTAGGGAAATTGAGGAGTAAAGAAGCTGAAGGACCAGTTATCAGCTTGACCTGTGGGACTAGTTGAAAAAAGGCAAGAATGAGTTTTTTCCAGCTTGATCATAATCACAGAGTCACGTTAAGAACCTACTGGCTTCAGGCATGGCTGTTGCAGTATTGGAGCGAAGGGCCAGAAGGAGCCTGTTCTCTTAATGGCCTGTCTCATTTATATGGCCTTAAGCTGTGTGTGAAATGGCTGCAAAATGTTGTCTGGCAGGGAAAACTTTTGCTATATATGTTCAGTTCACTCACAAAAAATAACATGAGATTAAAAGGAATACCCATAATCATTATTTATTCCCCTGTGAAAAATGTTTCAATCATTTGGCTGGAGAAACAAAGTATCACGGTAGAGAACAGACAAATCAAAGTATGTTCCCAGTGTCATCTCTTCAGAGTCAACCAGAAATAAAAAATATGTAAGATCTGGTTTAAAAAACAAACCCCAGGATTAACTTCTGAATGACTCATTAATGAAATGACGTTAATTTTTATTGCTTATTTGAATTGAACAGCAGAACTTGTTGAATGCAGCAGCTCAGGGTAGCTGGATGTAATACTACTTAATGCTCATAGGGGACTTTTCATCCGGAGTTGAAGGAGTGCTTAATAAATGTGGACAAGAATAATTACTGAATTTCACACATTGGGGAACAGGCAATAAGATTTTAAGTGACAAGTTACAAAGCATTATTTCTGTAATCCTAATCATGTGCCTTAACCACACTCCCCTCCCCACACACCCCACCCCACCCCCATCTTAATACACACACATTTCTTTTAGAAGGATTTATTAAAAAAAAAAAAATGCCTGAGCAAACCAACTGGCATGTTAAGACTGCAGAAATTTTGCTTGAACCTATTCTGACAACCCTGTAGCTCTGGGGCAAGTGTGTGTGTTTGAATTGTCAAATGCAATGCAGTGCAGGTCCCTGCTAGACACTGTTTCAAACCCAACATGCTCACAGAAATTGGCAATGTGTAACTGTGGGATACCTTAGAAGGAATGCAGCCTGTAGCTAAAGCCCACCAGTACCAGGAGAAAGATCCCTGTTGCTTTCTGATGTGCTACACATCAGGCTCTGAATGAAGTATGGTGCTTGTGGGCGGCAGCCTCCTGCTTTTCAGAAATACAGTGGAAACTTAGGAATGTCGGGTCAAGTGAGTTGAGGCAGGAGCCCAACATGTCCTTAAGGTGATGCTGTTGTTGAGAAAAACATCCCTTGTCCAAAGCAAGAATTTGTGTGGCCATTGGGTAAACCTAGCTATGGGACTGATATGGCTGAAAAATAAATCTCTGCTAAAAACCTTCTTTTTGTACAGCTGGATCAGCTCTGCTGTGCATGTAGCAAAAATATGCAAGGGGTGACCTGAAGGGTCAGCATTTGGTGCACATCAGCTGTGATCTAAGCCTGTGATACCAGCTGATACAAGTGTTGTCCCTGGACATCCTGCTTCAGGAAGGATGCTTAAGTCATTGCCAGACCACGTTAAAGGTGACTGCCCCATGGAGCTTGACCTGACTTTCAGGACCTGTGCATGCCCCAGAGCACTCTCAATGTTGTGCTCAGGGGATAAAATGATTGTCCATGGGCAGAGCAGGAGCAGCATGGTGTGATGAGGCTCTAGACCTAGAGCTGCCTGTGATACCATCCCCTTCTCCTGCACACCCCTACACCTCTGGGCTGTCCAGATTTTTCTGTAGTGGTTCCCAGATTTTGTTGCCGTAACACACTGAATAAAAGCATACAAATGCTTTTATCTCTGCTGTTACAACAGAGATGTTTTCTAGCCTTTGGATATCTGATATAAACATCTAAACACCTGTGTCTTCACCTGTGCCAGACTGTAGTCAACACAGAGCCGTCCAGTGAGTGGAGGTGAGGGCACAGGTTGTCCAGAGTCACTGGATGTCAGTTCCGTGGTGATCTACCCTTCTCTCAACTCCACTGACTGCAGCAGCTAGCCATCAACTGGCCAAAATAAGAAGTTACATACCAGGCTCACATCATTTAGATGCCTAAATTTAACTGAATTCTGCCCTTGATCTGTGCCGTGTAGGAGTCTACAGCTGAGCTAGTCACCCTCGTTTCCCTTGACAGCCAACAGAAAGAAACAGGCATTTTTAGGGTGTGACTCATTTGACCTATTTTAGCTACTACTCTCGGATGAGGTAAGACCCTGTGCTTGCCTAGCTCTCTGCTGACACCCACTTCTACTCCGCTGAATCACAGCCGGGGCGAGCACGGCTTTTGCCGAGGCCGGCAGCGTCCGCAGCCCGGTCAGGGGGCTGCCTGCTGCTGAGCGTCTCCTGCGGGAGGAGACGCTCATGAGGGGGACGGAACAGCAAGAAGCCTGTGTCCCCGGGAGCATCCCTGTGCCATGTCCTCCCCCCGGCTCGTCCTGGCCAGCTCATCTCACCACAGCGTGTCGTGAGTGGGCTGGGTAGGAGGACACAGCCGTGTCATTCCACTCTCCTTTGCAGAGCCCGGTGACTCGCCAGGCATTCGTGCTTCCCCTGCTGGCGCAGTGATGGGCACTTTTTGAAAATTCACGTTATTTTTTGTAGTAATTCAAAGCCCTTCCTCCCTTCCTCTCTGGTTGTCTGAGGATACCTGATGTTTGAAGGCTATTATTTTTATTTGAAAAACTGCCCAACCTTGTGCTCATTTATTTCCCTGCAAGCTTAACATTGCACAAGCTTTAAGAAGGAATCACACTCTCGCCTCTCGTGCAGCAAACCTGCTTGCTCTGAACAACAGACCAGGCTACAGGCAAACCCTCAAGTGGACCTGACTTCAAAGGAGGTCTCGATTGGCCACCTGTCCCTCACAGATGAGCATCGCCTGGTGCTGGTCTTAGCACATCAGCCTGCACATGTTTTGCTCCTCATAATGACCATTACTGTAATTAGCACAGGCTCAGCCATGGGTTATCTTCATCTGGCAAGCTTAACGTACATTTTAACACTGAGACCAAAAACGAAATGTGTTTTTTGCAGATGTGTATGGCTGTGTTCTGACAAGAGCCATGTAGAGTCCTGTGATAAAATGAAGCAAATGCTGAACTTAAAACCCAGGATGGCTTAGCTTTGCAGTTCCTTAAAGGGGCTAATATGCAGAGAGAGGATGGGGTCACTATTGCCTTTTATTGCAGAACAGGAGATGAAAATAAAAAAGCCCCTCAGCTCTGTTTTTGTGCCTTCTTGGAATGAGGAAGAAGCTGAGGAGTTTCTTATTGACAGCTTCACTCCTCCCAGAACCCCAAAATACACAGCTTTTACATGTAGTGCTTTTGGCCCAGATGGGTTGGAAAGGTATAAGGGGAGAGATTCTCTCCTCTCCCTGCTTTATCCCTGTACAGAAAATTCCTGCCTCGTGTAATTCAATTGTGAGTTTTGTCAGCATTTTTTGAGAGAGCATTGGTAAGTTTTGCAAGGAGGGAGGTGAAGACGTGCCCTAATTCACAGAGGGGCAACGAGAATGATTTCTGAGCAAAATGTTTCATACAGACATCTGTAACTGCAGCCAGTGCTAAAGTCAGTGGGTTTTTACAGAAGTTATTCCAGAAGCCTGGTGAATTGAGCAGAGAATAATAATAATGTTGTCATGGGACTTTAAGCCTGAGTCAGGCTTGAATAGAGTATTCTAGCCCTTTTGCAGATTAGGGTTAGCAGGCAGATAGTTTTAGGAGGGTTAGGAGGCAGATAGTTTTGGGTTCAGTTATGTGGAGCTTTTCCGTGAAAAGTTCCTTATCATGATGTATCCTCAGGCACATTCCTTTCCTTGTGTTTCCTAAAGGACACAGATAGGGATCTGAAGGATGATGCAAGCAGGAGTGGGACATACCATTGTCATTACTCCTCTGTTTCCTATTAGCTGTTGCCCAGAGCTCAGGCTGGAGCAGTAGAAGGACCATGCTTCCCATGCTTTCCATCAAGGAAGGTGCTGCCTGCAGGACCCTGCTGCTTGTCCAGAACTGACAAATTAAATAATTGTGCTGAGCTTCTGTGAAAGGGGCCACATCCAGCCCTCAGTGACTTGAATGTCCAACTCATTTACTGAGCACATCATTCTTTCCCACAGTGTGCTTAGTAGAAGGCCAAATTAGCCACCATCACAAGTACACACAGCTCCACCAGCTGCTGTAAACGCGCAGCTCTTTTTGCCAGGCAGGAGTTTGGCTCTGCCACTCTAAGTATAAAATGCAGGAATTAGCTTGTTTCTAACTGTCAGCACCTGGAAAGGCTAGCTGAGAGCAGCAAATCTAGCTTTACTCTGCTGTCTCTCTCCTGGTGGTGAGTAGTAATGGTCCTGCTCCTCCTGGCAGAAGTTTCATGATTATGTTCCTGAGCATGTAGGCAAAAGAACAATGTCCAGTTCATTTTCATGTGGTTTCTCATAGTGTGAGAAGACTCCTATTGTGCAGATTCATGGTGTGGTACAGTCATGTAGCTTATGGTGACTACAAGTGCCTGTGGCTATCCCAGTGCCACCTCACACTGGTCATTTGCTGAACAAATTTCTAGTTTGCTACAACCCTCTAGACAGCCTGAATTTGAAGGGACCAAAGCTTTGCCTGTGCATGTTATAGATACCTACTGCTACTTGCCTGTAACTCTATGCTGTAATTATATACTGTAATGTTATATTTAGTTTTCATAAGAAGACACTAATAGCAGTGGAGGTGTACTGAGAAGCTGAGACACAGCAGTACACCCAAACCTTATCTAATGCAGGCAATCCAAGCTCTCAGCTGAATGCAAGATCATTAGCTGTCTCTCAGCTCACAGTACTGGTAGTGTTTTGCAAAAAAAGTATTTAAGTGTCACAATGTGACACTGTGAATTTGCATTTTACAAATGGGGGGCTGCAAGAAGGGAGACATGAAGACCTGCTCATCAAAGTTCCACTAACTGCTCTGGTAAACTTGTGACAGAAAGGCCCAGACTTGCAGAAAGCTGATGCTGGTGGAAAGGTGGGTCCAAACTCTCCTTGGGGTCATTCAGCTTCCAACACCTAGCAACCTGCTCTTTCTGTCATTGTTCTCACCATGCACTAGAAGCCTTTTAGCCACTGTGAAAATGGCAGGTGGACAGGGAAGTGTCTGTCCATAAGTCTCTTCTCAGCCAGCAGCACGTAAGCCCCAGACAGATCCGGTGTGCTCCCATTACATGGTGTTCCTTCCCTGGAGAAGGGGAGGACAGGACCTCTAATGATGTTGATACCAATTTTGGCATTTCAGCACACTGACCCCTTCCCCCTCTGCTCATTTACGTGTCTCTGCAGATTACCTGCGTGTTGTGGATATTTATATGTTCAAGGAGCCTCACGAGATCAACAAGCAGGAGCACCACACTGACAAGTACTACAACCCCAGGCTGATAGTGCGTCGGGGACAGGCTTTCCAAATCCAGATTGACTTCAACCGACCCTACAAGCCAGAGACAGACCAATTGTGGCTGGAGTTTTTGATGGGTAAGTGCCTGGCAAAGGCTGTGTCCTATCAGCAAAGCAATAGTCTCTCAAAACCAGGAAATCATCAGAACTTGATGTCTGGGTCTTTTCCTGTTATGATTGATAAACCATAAAAACAGGCTTAGCCATAGGAAAGGAAGCATTTTTCTAAACATGGTCTGAATCTTTTCTTGAGAAAATCAGCAGAATTTCATGTGAGAGAAGAAGGAGCAAAATCTGGGGGTTTCTGTTTCATAAGAAGCTGTACTTTTTTGAGCTTTCAGAGTTTTATCTGGTTAATGCCGTATGGCAATGCTGAAAGGTAGGTGGAACAGGAAACCTCTTTTGTTAGTGTTTAGGAGATGTAGGGAGGAGGAGTCTGTTGTTTGAGGTAGGAGAAGTGATTGTACTAACTGAGATAGCAAAATATTGATTGCATAAAGAGGAGAAGTTACACTGGGTGGAAGAATCTTGCGACTTTCCAGCCTGCATTTACAAAAACTTAGTAACAAGAGATAAAGTTCAGCGACTGTAATTTTGCACCAGAAACAGAATCATAGAATCATAGGATCATAGAATCATAGAATCATAGAATCATAGAACCATAAAATCATAGAACCATAGAATCATAGAATCATAGAACCATAGAATCATAGAACCATAGAACCATAGAATCATAGAATCATAGAAACATAGAATCACTAAGGTTGTAAAAGACCTCCAAGATCATTGAGTCTACATGTTAGCCTAGCACTGCCATGTTTACTACCAAACTATGTACCCAAGTAGGGCTGGTGATTCCACCACTTCCCTGGGCAGCCTGTTCCAATGCATGGCTACCCTTTCAGTGAAGAGATTTTTCCAAAAAACTATCTAAACCTCCCCTGGTACAACTTGAGACTATTTCCTCTTGTTCTATATTGCCTGTCACCTGGGAGAAGAGACCAACCTCCTCCTTGCTACAGCCACCTTTCAGGCAGTTATATAAGGTCTCTCCTGAGCCTACTTTTCTCCAGGTTGAACACTCCTATATCAGCCCTCAGCCACTCCTCATGGGATTTGTACTCCAGACCCTTCCCCAGTTCTTTGCTCTTCTCTGGACGTGCTCCAGCACCTCAATGTCTTTGTTGTAGTGAGTGGTCCAGAACTGAACAAGTGATTTGCGGTGTGGCTTCACCAGTGTTGACAGATTTACTCAGGATGATATCAGAGACTTTCTTGGTTTATTGCTGAAAGAGAAAGAGAGCTTTTTCCCTCTCACTGAGAAGGCTTCATCAGAGACCCAGGTCCTGACTCACTGAAGGCACAGGACTAGAGAAGGGCATAACCTCACTAGAAAAGGAGAGAAGCAAAAGGGTTTCTTGCTAAGCTCCAAAGATGGCCCCACCAAATTCTGGTCCCTACAACACAACTCTGGGAAACACCCAGCTTCATCTAGATTGACCTGTGAGTTTCAGTGTTAAGGTAACAATGTTCCCCTTATAAAGTCTTTAAAGTAGGTTATAATTGATGTTTTAATTTACTTTCCTGTGAGATGCAGATCTGAAATTTGTAATGCTGAGTCGTTTCCATCATTGAGTTATGATGATGTGGCCATTTATTAGATTTGTTGCCTTCTAAAGCTAGATGGGCGTTTATCTCTTAAACATATGTGCAGTGAAAATGTTACTGTCTGCACATTTTTTTTCATGGGCCTCTTCTTTCTAATTTAAATTAGGGTTGGGAGGCATGTTATGACAGTCCAGTGAATGATTAGGTGAACAGCCACAAGTGCCTTTAAAAATTTAATATGCATAAATATCATTAGTTCTTTTGGGATTTAATTAAATTCAAGATTGTTCCCTTAATCTTTATATGTTTAAAACAAACAGCTGTATCAAGAAGATGTGGAAAATGGAACATTTGTTTTTTATTGCATTCTGTGCAGTTTGCATTTGTTTTAATCAGATATTCTATTTGGAAGAAGAAAATTAACGCTTCTTTTGACATTGCACAGTCTGCTTAAGAGAACACATTGACTTTTTTTTTTTTTTTTACTCTTTCCTAACACATCCATCCATGGTTGGATCTCTAAGTATGGATAAAAATACTCTCATCTTCAGCCATGGTAGGAATGGGGTTAATACAGCCTGACCCAGGGGAGTCTCTGCAATAAACACAGCTCTGAATGATTCCTTTGGAGCTAACCCCTAGTGTGTGGTGGAATTCCCCTCTGTCTTCTTCACTGTTTCTGTCCTTCCACTGAAATGGGATGAGTGTCCATGTGTGGTGGCTGACAATTGGCTGCAGATACAAGATAGTGTTCAGTGCTACTGCCCTCCCCTGTTTTTCTTTGCTTCTGTGAGAACCACTGCCCTCTTGTTGCAAGGACTTTAGCTCACAGAGATTCAAATGGGAAGTATTCAAGCTCCTCTTCTGGGAACTGGTCAACACTCAGCACTCTGCAAATGTTTCTCTTTATGAACATGTCGTGAAAATGCAGAACAAATATATTTGTTCTCAGAGGCTAGCAACAGGAACCAAAACAAAAACAGCCCAAAGCAGAGAAGGAAAATTTAGAAATTATATACTTGACTCTTGCTACTTCTCCTTTTAGTCCAATGTTTAATGCTGAGAAGAGAAAGGAAATTTCTCTTAGGAAAGACAACTGGCTGCTGAATGTCTTATTGCTGTGCTCTCAAACCTTCTGTCACAGGGAGATGAGGCCATTTTCATCCAGCTTTTTTCAGTTTGTCTTCCAGAGGAGCTGGCTCTCACCTCTCCTACTGCCTGAACAGCAGAACCCAGTCCAAAAGCTCTTGCCCAGGATGTGTGAGCAAGGGAGAGAGGCAGACACCTCCAAGCAGAGTTTAACCGCGATGCCTTAAAGTGGGATGAACTCTCTTCTGGGCTTTTTTCCTTTGTCTATTGACTCTCTCTCATAGACCAGACTCTGACTTTAGGGACACCAAAGGCAGGGAAGGTGAATCCTGCCCTTTGGTACTGTCAGGCAGAAGCTGTCCCTAGGGAGTGTCTCAGACAACAGCCCTGCAGCAGAGACAGCTTGAGCTCAGAGACACTATTTGTGCTGAGTTTGGGAGATTAAAGTGATGGACACAGGGAAATATTGGCAGGCTGTTGTAAGATGACCTTTCCAAAGAGCACTCTGTGTGCCTGAGCACTAGATTTCAAATGGTGCAGCAGAACTGCTGAATAGAATAACCTAGGTTGGAGGAGCCTCTGGAGGTCTCATCTCCAGCCCTTGGTCAAAGCAGGTCCAGCTTCTCCATCATCTCTGAGTCTTTCCCTATGAGCAGGTTCTGAGTGCCTCCAAGACCATGGATGTTACCCCAAATAATGTAGACCAGGTTGTCCTGCAGAATATTTAAAGTGGTTCAAGGTTCTATTCTCATAAAGTACAGAGTTACTCTATAGGGATGGCTGGTCTTGGCTCCCAAGGAATTCAGTTGGAGCTGGGAAAACTTGAAGTCTCCTTTTGCAAGGCTGTGCCTGCAGTGGGGGCTGTTTGTACAACAGTACTTCTGAAGCTATTCAGAAGTTATTAGTTCCCAGCTCTGAGAAAGTTCCCAAAATTGACATTAATCCATCACAGAATTTTTATCCATTAACAACTAATTTTGATCCTGAAAAATGTGACAATTGTAATGGATTGATCCTGTGAGTATGCACAGAACTATTCTATTTCCATTATTCCCTAAAATTTACTTTCCTTTCTCTTTTTTTTTACTCCTATTTTTTCTTCTTTTGCATCATTAAAAAGATGATTAATGAAACAAGTAAAGCAAGTAGAGACTATTTAATCCTTTTAATTGATAATGAATCAAGGGTACCTGGAACAAATACTTCTTCTGTCGTGTGAAACTAGATCTGAAGCACTCAGAGAACAATCTTTAACTACAATACTTTTTAATCCACAGTCCATTTAAACATCATTTGTGCAGAATTCATGGGTTAAATTGTATAAACAAATTTATAGATGTGTAAATATATATACATGAATATATAAATAATTCACCCCAATATCTTGAAAGTCACTTTTATAGAGGTTCTTCTGTGATAAGTCCTTATGACTGAAGTCGTTCTTGCTTTAACAGACTGTTTTCTATAGAGTCATCCCTAGGAAATTGACTGAAATGCTAACATTCGAATTATTATTACACAGTTTTGCACATAATTCTTCATTAAATTAGGACCATAGTTGCCTGCCAAAGTATGGAACACAATGAATGTGCCAAAAAATCCACATGGAAAAATATCCACTTATAAAGAGTTATTAGATGTAATTCCAGTTCTTGTGTTGAACCTCAGCCCTGCCACTGTACCTATGGTTTGAGACCTGCTCTGTCACCACTTATTTCCTTCATTTCTGCCTACTTCTTGGCTTTTACATGAGGAAAGGTGAGCATCAACACTCGGGTGATACTTGTTTTATTGGTCTGGAGTTGCAGTGAAAATGCCACAAGAGAAGTGCAGATGCTGTGCTTTCATCTAGTTCCCCACAGTGGGATTAATTTCAGTTTATTTGGAGCCTCAGTGAACCCAGAGGAGCCAGTGGACTCCTTCACCCGTCTTGATCTGTCCTGACTCCTGCCTTTGTGGTGATGTGGATATTTTGTTTTCCTCTTCGTTTTCCCAAAATGCAAGGCTTAGCCTGGCTGAGCATAGCTCTCACACCTGGGACAGCCAGTTTGGTGTGAGTGCTGCAAAGTTTCCACTGTCACTGCTGCACTGGCAGGGATTTCTCTGAAAAGCAGATCTATGATGAGATGGGCTTATACAGCCTTCAGTCTTGCTTTTAGTAGTAGTTTCCAGTGTGTGGCTGTAAATTCTTGAGGGTTTGATGAGTTTATATGGTGCATTCTGACTTTAATGACGTATTTCCCCACATCCTCATAAATTGCTGTCTATTTGTGTTTTCCTTAAATGGCTTCATAAATCCATATATATTGGTCTAGCTCTAAATGTTATTATGAACCTTTTATTCATTGAGGCACTTTTGGAACGACCATAAATTCCAGTCCTCCAGGCTACTGTCACCTTCCACACATGTGCATGTGTGGACACCCATGCACCCATCCATATGCTCTCCTCAGGCTTCTATAAATCATTGGCTTCTGGCCTGAGATCAGAGGAGAGACTTACTGCTCCTTTTTCCACAGTCTTCCCAAGCCAGTTCCAGAGGGATAGTCATAAGAAGCTAAGAACAATAAGATGTTAAAGTTGATCCCATATGGCTTATTTAGGTGGCACCGAATTCCCACTTACAATCAGAGGGATATCTGAGTTCAACTAAATAACCAGAGGTCCAGTTCAGAATACACACATCAGAATCAATGGAGCTCTTCATACTGTCCTATAATGTCCATAGCCTTTCCCTGTTATCACAGCAGAGGTGGGTCAGGAATGATTCCAGGATTATTGAGGTTTTGATGATTTTGTCACGCAGTAATTCTCCCTCAGTATTGGGAAGTACTGATACCTCTGCTGTAACCTGTCCTCCTCAGCAGCTCTGGGGCAGGGCAGATTGTAGCCAACAGAGGTGCTGGAATATGAGATGTCCCCCAGCACTAGGGATGAGGTGTTGAGCTGAGTTCTGACTCTGGGTAAAAGTTACTCTTTGGAAAACTTTGGATCTTCATGTTTTAGGAGATTTCTTGGCGCTATCAAGAGAACTGACCAGTGTAGAGGACACACTGTATTGGCAGGTAACTCAGCACTGTGAGTTTATTAGATCCTTGTTTCACAAAGAAGTGAATTCAAGCAGAGATAGAGAAACACCTGATGGTCTAAACTTGGAGTCTCCTTTTGTAACAGAAAAAATAATTTATTAGCAGTGGAACATATTTCCTAGAGATTGACTCCCAGCAGGCAAAAAGAAGACTGATCACTTGACTCCTTGAAAAGCCGATCTTCCAAGGAGAGTTCCTAAAAAGACAAAGACTACTGAGATGTAGCTTTGTTCAGCTCCTTCCCTTCTGAGGTATCCCACTTCCATCATGAAGAAAATGTCCTGTGAAGCTTGCTACATCTCTAACCTCTGTGCTAACAAACTTTTTCTCCTTGCTGCTGGAATAAAGCTCGGTTGTGTAGGATCTATCCAAGAGCACCTGTTGGTCCCTCCAGCGTCTGTGCCAACAGCACAGCACTAATTCAGCCGTGGCGTTTAAGAGCTGTTTAATGCACACACACACAGAGCAGTGTGCACGTCCACTGGGGATCAAGGGGGAAACTAAACTACATGAAGTCAGAAGAGACAGGATAGAGAAGGAGAAGGAGCACAATAGTCTGAGCAAGCCCTGGTTCCTGTTAGTCACTTGTAAAGAACAGCAGCAGAATTGCATAACTGGAGGAGGACAGCTCCTGTTTTGACAGCTGAACACACTGTACCTATGTCTCACCCTCTCTCTGTTGCTGTAAATCCCTCTCTGGTGTGGCAGTTTTACCCAGAATTTAACACAGCTTGTCTCTGTGCCTGATGGGCCCAGAGCTGACATGCTAGCGAGGAAAGGCATATGTTGAAAATAACTCACTGTGAATGCATGTGTGTGGCCACAGTTCTGTGTTTTAGATGGCTCATTATTTTGCTGATAAATAAATAGATTTTGGCAAACTCTAACAAACCTTTGCCCCTGTACTTTGACAGAGGACATCCCATGCATCCCATCCCATCAAAACACACTGCAGTCATGGTGCCTTTTGTCATGTAGATTTTTACTCTACATTTTTACTCTACATTGTAGTGGTTTTTTTATTTATTTTATGGGATCCTTTAATAGTGACAGTGGCTACTTTGCTCCTCTTTTCCTGGGTGCCTGGAAACCCCAAGAAGTGTAGAGTTGAGCTGAGCTGTAACTGTGGTGAGAAGAAGCTTTAGGACTCCAGCTTAGTTAGCTACATAACCAGGGTGGAATAAGAAAGGATAAAAAAGAAATATCCAATGTCTGCAGACCTGTACACGGTAAATCAGGAGAAGTAGATTTGTTTGTGCCATTAAACATTCTGTACAAGGGAGGTTTCTGTAAAAAGTAATGTCTTCTGGCAATGTCATGGCTTAGGACCTAGCACTGAAATGCAGAGAGTTGGAGGACTTGAGACAGGCGGTCACTGTGAGTTCCCCCCTGTCCTCTCCTGCTTCAAAGGCGGGGAAGTCAGCAGCTTCTATTCAGTACATGATACCTTTGAAGGAGCCTATAAAAGAATTCACCCAGTGCAGGAATCTCCAGACTTTCTGAGTTCACAGGCTGGATTTTCCGATTTCCATGTGCTGTTACAGTGAGCAGACAGAGACATCCCAACAGTGTGATGTCATGAAACGACTTTGTCACAGAGCAATTGGCTGTGAAATGTCCTCGTGTGAGGGCCAGGGCCTCCTACACCCAAAGCAAACGTGAGCACTAGGGAGTGAGGCAACCACAAAGAACTGGCTGTGAAGCGTGGCTCAGGCTGCCAACTCCTGAAGCAAATCAGAGCTGGAGAGATCCTGCTCCAGATAATGCTACTGGCATAATGTCAGCACCCTCCTGTCAGCATAAAAAGGGTTTATCTTGTCTAAATGTCCCAGTCCTGACATGCACTCAAACTGTCTCCTGCCTCTCTGTGGGTTGGGTTAGCACCAGAGACCCTTCAGAGAGCACTCTGCCAGGCATTCACAGGCTTTTGGTAATGAGTCTTTGGATAGTACTGAATCTTCTTCCTTAGAGACTCAGCCAGAGAATGAATTCACCACTGCATGTTACTCCTTCTGAGAAAGGGCCAACATTGCAGATATCCCAACTGTGAGCCAAAGTTGGCTCTACTTTACCACTGCAGCCAGAAATATGTGCTCAAGATGTAGATAAAGGTCAAAAGGCCAAGCTACCCGGAGAGGACTTCCCTACAAAGCTGATAAACATAGTACTGAGCCTATGTAAGAATTATTTGGCCAGCAACCTTAGCATGCAATTCCAGTTACTCAGCTTTATAGCACTCTAGTATCAAGACAACAGATGTGTGTATATGAGACTAGTGTGGCTGATGCTGTCAGATGTCTAGATGTGTGTTTACAATTCAGCTCCACAAGCTCCTGACAGAAGTAACAATTTCCTTACTCCTTCATGTACACCCTTTATTCTTCCACTTGCATTTTGTTTTGTTCTGTTTTTGGTTTGGTTTGATTCTATTTCAGAAGATTATGGAACCTGTCCCCTCTTCAAACAAAACACTGGGAATTGCTCACTGTGCTCTTGAAGGCTCTGCCCATCTTCCCAAACTTCCAAGGTTCAGGATTTATGTAACAGTTAGCAAGCACCAAATCATGATTGTCTGCCAGGGGCAAACAGTTCTCTTGTGTTTACAATTTATAGCACCTGCAAAGTATCCTGACTTCTAGGATATCCATCCCTGGCAAATCTGTTATGTCTGCAGAGATGCAGAGCACCCCTGGTGGCCCAGAGCACCTTCTCTTGGTGGGTGATCAAGCTAATGCAGTGACCTCTTACCCTGTGGTACCAGCTGTGTGGGGCTCTTGGCTGAAAGAACCTTGCATACCTCTCAACAGCAACTACAGCTGCTCCCTTGTCAAGCAAAAGGTATATTAGGGTGTCTTGAGGCTTTGCTTGTTTGGAAGGGAAAATGGAATTTTGAGTTTTCAGAAAAACTCCATTTTGGTACCAAGAGGCTTGGTACTTTGCCAAACCTGCTTATGAGGTGCCAGTGGCAGTGGTCCCATAAGGATGTCTTGAAAAGTTTTCATGGCCTCTTTGAGATCCTACTGGTTCCTGTGGGCAGATTTTCTGGGAAGTGATTCTGCAGTCTCTCCATGTACACGTGGCATACACAGACATGGTGGTGCAAAGCCACTGCCAGAGCACAGCTTCTCCTGCTCCCACTAGGCTCCTGCACAGACAAGCAGCTTCCAGCAAAGACAAGGAAGTCAGTTCCTAACCATGTTAAAATAGTAATCTCTTCCCCCTCCCACCTTTCTGAAGGAGGTACGGGAGGTATTTTTAAAAGTAGCACTTGTTAACAGTTTTCAGGGATATCAGTTCAGCTACTTGGTTTGCTCTTCTGCTTTGTTTGTGTGGACTGCTTTTTTTAGAAAAGGATTATGTCAAAACTAGAAGCAAAATATCAACTGTAGAGGCAAGCTGGGTCATGCACAGTTGCACTACAAAGAGCAAGAATGTGTTCAGCTCCCAGATCTGTTACCTCTATAAGCTCTTCTCTCTGCACTGGCTTTCTTTTGATGGTTTATATTTGAAGTGTCCAGTGCTCTATCTTCTAGTGCTTTCTATTGATTTTGCTCTCTTATTCTAGTTCTTTATTCTTCTGTAGGTCTTTTTCTTCCATTGTGTTTCTCACTGATCTGAATGAGTTTCATGGGTTATAGCATCCCTGGCCTGCAGGGCAAAGTGGGTTATTTATGTGCACTGAATATCTGCAAAATGGAAATTCATGTGCTCAGAATAATCTCTTGGATGAAACACAGTAGCCCCAGATTTCTCAGAAACACAAATGTCGTGGCAGCTTGCAAGTTTCAGATTTAAAGCTGGAGTTGTCCTTTCCCAAATTGTAGCAGTGTTCAGATCTGCGATTATCTCTAGATAGGCAGTATAAAAATAAGCAAGCAAGAAAATGAGTTTAATTTTGAAGTTCTTAAATAGTGGGAATGAAAAATATAGAAGTCTGTCCCTCTGTCTGCCGTCATTGCTTTTCATTACCCTATTTTTGAATGAGAGAGATTGACTTTCAGCCTAAAATATGAAATGAAGAGTGGATTTGAGAATGAGATAAGGAACTCATCTTTCTCACAAGTGTCTCTTCTAAGCTTCTGGTTGGCTTCCAGATTTAGTTTGGCTCTACCTCAGTCTCAAGGGGTGGAGCCTCACACAACTTTGAATCCTGGCACTGTATGTGTTTACATGTAGCGTATCTGTCTAGCTGCTTTTAGAGTTGGCAGAGTAAAATAAGCTCCTCTGGTGTGTGATTTGTCTTACTGTGAGGCAGACTCTCACGTGCAGTACTTTGGAGGCGTGTCATACTTTGGGACCCATTTCTGGCAGAGAAGGTTTGATGATTCAGCCCCAGTGTGATGGTCGATATTCTGGGCATCCAGAATTGGTTCCCACTTATGTCCCTGAGGAGTGAATGCTCGAGGGAAACAGAACACTGGGTATCTGCAGGTGAACTCATTTGTGTTTCCTCCATCTGTGTGGACTACTTAAAAGTGCTTGGTCTCTGCTTGGCAAAGCAGTAGTACAGAGAAGAGCAGGGTTCTGCTCTGCTAAGGGCCCCAAAGTCGATGTCTGTTCCCCAAAGGGCACCTGTGTGCTAGCAGCAAGGGTGGTGGGTGAATCTGAACTGGGGAAGGGGCTGTGACCTAAACTCCTAAATTTTCCAACAGTCTAGCTGGTGGTGTTGACACCAAGGCAAGGAGCAAGCTGGAGTGCAGCTTGCTGCACCTGGATAGAAATGGTGAGCAAGAAAAATCTGGACAGCACCTTCTCATGCTGGCAGGGCTATCTATGCTGCTGTCAGTGCTCAAGCCAGTGAGACTGGAGATTGCCGGAGTGAGGTGGGTGGGGGTGTGGGCACGGGCTGCCTGTGGGGAGCTGTTGCAGATATTTGTGTGGCTGTGCTGTCAAGTAACCCTGTGAGGGACAGTGTCAAGGCCCTCTGAGGGACAGTGAGAGAGTAGGTTATTTTTGCCCAATAAAACCTTCCACCCCCATTGAAAATAAGACAAAAGAACAGAGGACTGCTAGAAAATTTTAAAAACTGCCAAAACAACGTGAGCCTCTTCACTTTTCTCTCCAGGTCGCTACCCACAGCAAAACAAAGGCACCTACATCCCAATCCTGGTAGGCAATGTGCTAAAACCTGGTCAGTGGGGAGCCAAGATTATCCACAGGGAAAACAACTCAATTCGGCTGTCCATCATGTCCTCTGCCACCTGCATCATCGGGAGGTTTCGCTTCTATGTTGCGGTCTTGACTCCTTTCGGCATCCTTCGGACACGCAGGAATTCAGTGACCGACACCTACATCTTGTTCAATCCCTGGTGCCAGCGTAAGTACCTGGTCAAAGGCTTACACTTTCTCCTGCTGGGCTCATCAGGTTCTAGGTGGGTTGGTCCAGGAACGGGAGCATGGTACCAAGGAAGTTGGAGACATGTCAGTTTGGGTCTGCAAAATTTGCAGTAACTCTGCAAAAGTAAATTCTTTCAGGCTGAGGAATAGTCCTGTGTGAGCAGGGCTCCATGCTAGAGATCAATGCCCTTCTTTTGTCTAAACTTTGCAGATTTATGAGGCCAAGCCTGTGTTTGCCAGTTCAGGCTCCACTGCTCATAGTAAACATACCTTAAGGCTTTACTCTGACTTGAATAAGCAGCACTGAGAGTCTCCAGTGTGCCTATGTGTGCCTTAAACAAGTCGATATGGGCATATTTTTTCCAGGATTTGGTGGCCTCACACACTCTGTTGACTTATATCACTAATTGCCACATTTGGGATTGAACATCTGCAGTCAAAATGTTTCGGGAATTCAATGCAAAAGTTTGGGTGGAGTCAGCTTGCTGTGGCATCACCAGTGGTGCCTTCCTGCTGCTACATGACATTTGCCCTTATAATTTCCCCTTTAGTGGTGACTAATTAGCAACAGTGCCCTCTCTGAGGAATAAAACATTTTGCAAATGAGCCTTTTTTTATAATACAATGGGTTGAAGGATTATTTAAATCTCCCAGGATCCTTAGAAGAAATCAGGCTTTACAGTGTCAGGGTTGTATTTTACCCAATGATCTCTGTGTCTGGCTTTCAGGAGAGGGCAAGGAGAGCCAGAGAGGTTTGAGTCAGCCTTATGACAGGCTGTAGCACTGTCTCAGCTTCTGACACTTGCAAGGCTCCAAGGCACATATATTGCAGTATATTTAGGTCTCCAGCTAACTTCAATATTCTCTTGCTACCCTTCCTTCATCTTCTCATTTGTTCACCACAGTATTTGCATCAAATAATCCTGCATCAAACAAGGCCCCTCCTACCAAGTGACAAGTAAGTTTAGTATTATTAGTGGAGCCCATTATTCAGCTGCTCTAGTGTCAGTACATGGAATGATTTGTGCTGGATTCATTACTCGCCCCTAGTCTGAGGGAATATAAGCAATGATTAGCTTATGCATTATTTAAGAAGATATAGATTAATGCTGAATAAAGAGGAGTTAGTTAAGTGGGAATAGGAGGGAAGGGGAGAGCTGAAGGCCCTGCCACACTGTGAGATACATCTGAAAGCAGCGTAAAGTACCTCAGAGCTATGTGCTAACTGTTCTGGAGGGTGTGCAACAGAAAGAAAGGAAACATTGCCAGAGCTGTGACCCTCCCTGTGATCAGACAAAACTTCTCAGTGTTTGTTTTGGCATCATCAGACTCACAGCTTCAGCCAGGGAGGTGCAATTCTCCATCTAAAGGTAGAGCACTACTTAGGTTTAGTCCTGGATGTTGTAACAGCCAGTACAGTGATGCTGCAGTAGCTCACCTTTGGAAAGGCATAAACCCCAAGGAAAAGCTTCTTAAATTGCCTCTGTTTGCCTCATGATTAGCAGACAACCAGCCAGGGCTGCATGCAGTCCTAGTGGAGACAAGATGTGATGTGGGGGGGGTTGTCTACCCCCACTGTGGTGTGACTGGGACCACACAAGCTGATGTGAGGTGTTAGTCAGAGGGGAAAAAGGAAAATCGCCCATCCTTGCCCAGCAACTCTACGCATTGACTGATCCACCACTATTCATGGTATGGGGACACTTTGCTCTCCTGTGTCCTCCCTCCCTCACAGCTGAGCTGAATGAGTCCAAAAGCCAAGAGTAAGCACACAGGTAACAAGACTCTCAGAAGCTGCCTCCAGTGGCAGGCACTGGCAAGGCTGATGGAAAAAGTCTGCCTTAGGAAAGCAAAAAAGACTCTCTGGGCAGCAAGGACATGCTGTGTGACCACAGATCCAGGGCAGGCAACTTGGGGACCACATTTTCCTCTGTAGCTTACGTTTTCAGGTGTGTCTCAATGTCTCAATGGCTTCAGCTCCTGTCCCTTGCTGACTACTGTAGCTTTCATTTCCTGCCTGTTTCATTTGGATCTGGATATATCCTCATTTCTTGTTCCTCTTTTACTCCTAGGTAGTTTGGGCTAATTGGCTCCTATATCTGTCTTTCCCTCCTCTACTTGTGCTAAGAAATCAAGGACTGTTTCTTCATGCTTTATCCCCTGGCTGGAAAAGATTTTTCAGTGGAATGACAAAAGGGTAGAAAAACTAAGGCAGTTAAAGTGCAGAGAAAACAATAGTTTGAAAATCTTCTGGGCTTGTTTGCTGGGTTGATAGCTAAGCAGAAAAGTCTGAGTGAAAAGCCTCATTAAAAAGAGAGAAGAGTGATGCCAGGAATGAATGGAGATTGTTATAGGAAGGAGCAAAGTATGGGCTCTAGTGCCTGGTGCAGCTTTCCGACTCATCATTTTGGAGGAACATCAATATGTCAGTATGAGCTTTTCTTTAAGACAGAGGCATTTGTGCCCTTTCTTATTACTCCTTTTCTCATTTTAGTTCAGTTTTGACACATTTTCCCAGGAAGGGTTTTTTTTCCCCTGCTGCTTCAGAAGAAGTTTGAATACTTTACCAGTCAAGCTACAGAGTATTTTGCTTCCAAAATCATCATATGCTTTTTTATATTTTAATCCCTTTAGCTACATTTAAGACTGATAACCAAGAATACTTTAAAGACACAGGGCATGATTCTCCAAAACTGTATACACCAGTCCCAAAAATCTGGGAATTCACCTAACTAGTGGATGGAGATTTCAGTTACTCAAGTGAAATTTTCATTACTTAATAAGCAAGGTAAAGTCTTTGAGGAGAGGCAGCATCCTTTCTACAGCCAGATGACATAGCTGGATAAAACAGATGTGCTTTTGGGCATGCGGAGCTCTCTTCAGTTCCGGAACAGAAGATACAAATGGCAAGTAGTTAAGGATAACTTCTTGGAATTTAACGAAACTCTTGGCAATATCAGACTACATGAAAGCAGAGAAGAGCTCCTTTGATCTGGATACTGTGAGCTCTTTCCAAGGAGCTGTGAGCTCTTTCCAAGCAGGTGCTGAGTCCCTGCGACTTTCTGCTGGGGAACATCAAGTGCTTATCAGGAAAAGACCTTGTGCTGACTTCTGTGCCTCTCTCACAGGTGGAGGTGCATAGTGTAGCTGAGTAAGTTGCAGACCCTGTGGGCTGAGGTGTCCATTTTTTTCACCCAGGCCTCATGGAAAGTAGATTACATTTGAGCAATTAAATATATTGCAACTCTATTGAGTCAGCTGCATATTTCTTCTGCTTAAATGTTCTAATACAGTTGGAGGATTAGTAACATGTGGTTGACTCTGGACTTGTCTCATGTGTTACCAGTCACCCAAATTTGGCCCAATAACATTTTCTTACTTTTATAGGTAAATCTTAAATTCAATTTCTTGTGTGATAGATTCTACATGGGCAAAATTCACACAGAGCTTATCCTTTTGCTACATTAATGTAGGCAATTAACAGTACTATTCAAGCAGCATACTGATCTTGATCCTGGGTAGAGTGTTTTTTGTAGATAACTGCATTTAGCTCTTGCAGCTTGAGGTTTGTCACAGCATTGTCCTCTTCCCAACACGAGCTCTGGGGGTTTTGTGGTTCCAGTGAGGCACAGCCTCACATTCCTGGATTCCTGCAGAAGCATGATGAAGGGAGGCTGGGAGGTCAGGGAAAGCCTACTGCTTCCACTTCCACCTGTCTGCTGGTGCTGCTGTGCTCACTGTCACTGTCTGCATGAAGAAATGGCTTTTCCAGCACCACAGGATTGCTCTGCTGGGGTTGGGGTCCTTTCATTCTGGGTAGAGTTCTCTTATGTTCATTCACTTTCCCGAATAGAAAGGGTTACTCTGCACTCCTCATGTCTTTAGCAAGGGATTCCTCACCTGCAGTGCTGTCTTCATGTGAAGCGTATTTTCACCTTACCCAACTTCAAACAGAGTAGCATAGAAGCTAATTTGCTTCTTTGTAGCATTGCCGGTGTCTTTGTAAATTCCCAGGATAAAAGGAGGGAGTAAAAAACCCTCTGAACTGCTAGAGAAAAAGAACAAACAAACCCAGCACATTTCTGTGGAATTCTTCTGTTTGTCAGATGTGAGCCTCCACTTGCACAAAATAATTAGGAGTTGCATTATGTAGAGCATGCTTAGCATCAAAGTAGTCACAAATGCCTCATATTTTCTTCTAAACAGTCTCAAGGGTGGTGAAAGCTGTCAAAAATCAAAGCAGCTGGCTTCCCTGTAAAACACAAAAGACCTTTTTACCTTATCAAAAACACAAATATTTAAAATAATCGACAGAGAAGTTAATCAATTTTCATCTGATTTAGCAAAGATCATGCAGTCTCAAAATAACATAAGCATCTCAATTGATATCAGCAAAATCAATGTTGATATTTTTAATCCCCAAAAGAAAACAACAGCTGTCAAGAAGGCATATACACACACTTCACAGAATGTGTAACTGCACAGAAGAAGGTGTGAATTCTCCTTCTTTAAATGAACTCTCTGTACTATTTGTATGGATGGACTTTAATAAAATCCAAAGCTCAGTGAGAGAATGCAGATGAGCATTCATTGTTCAACGAGCAAATCAGGCAAATCCAGCCTAATGAAACAGAGCCTACATGATCAGTAACATCTGTGAGATTTTTAGTGGGATGTTATACAGAACTTGTTGGACCAAAAAAAGTCATGTGATATACACTTTCATAAGTATGAGAGTCCCTGCTTGTATAACTGGCTGCAGTCTTTTCATTCATTGTCAAGTTTTAACACTCTCTTTCACCTCATAACCTGTGAATATAGCAAACCCATAATCATACACTTTGTACCTGGGTGCAGGCTGAGGTTGATTAGGTCCTGGGTAGTGAAAAGCTTATAAACTTTTCAGTGGTCCAGCCTTTAGAAGCCAGGTGAATACCACTCTGCCCAATACAAGAGTGGGTCTTAGACCTGTCTGCTTTTAAAACTCCATGAAAGCTGCTGTTCCTCTGCTTGCTCCAAGTCATACTTACTCATCAGAGCCTGCACAGCAACTGCCACAAAGCGTAATGGCAAGCACTGATCTCCTCAAATGGAATACAGGCTTCTCGTGTTTAACCCCGCTTCTCTATCATCTTTTGCACACCTGTGTGGAGGTCCTTGTCTCCATTATTTTACATATCTAAGCATAATCCCTTATGTACATATAGACATAGAAATATAAAAATATCTTGAGGGAAAACAAAACTTCCAGAAGGGTCAGGTGTGTATATTGGCAAAGCCCTTCACCTAGCTGAGGCCAATGTGAGTGGCACCACTGACTTTTTTTTTTTTTTTTTTTGTGGGCTCAGATTTTAGCTTATTTTTGCCCAAATTGCACTTTCATGGAGAAATGAAGAAGTTTTTGAGGATGAGGTTCACAAGAAAGTCCGACTCTTACTTGCATTTCAACAAAACACAACAAATCAGTAGGCTTTAAAAAGGTAAATCATCCTTTAGTAATTTGTAATGGGATGCCAAAAAAATCTACTATGACACTAGTGAGTGTAGTTTTGTACTTGCTCATATCAAAATGTTGGAAGTTCCCCTTAATTTGGTATCTGGGACCACAGTACTGATTTCCTAAAATTAATTAATTCCCATGCTATTAATTGTTAATGTGCATCTTTTAGTCTCAAGGTACAAGCATTGGCATGGGAAAGAAATCCTCAACTGTTGTAGCATCACAGCATCATGGCCTTCTTCATACTTACCTGTGGATGTCTGAATGGTTTCATGGTTTCATGTCATTCAGGGTTCCTTATGAATGTTAAAAATGAATTATTCACATATGTAAATCATGTTTGCAAGTCAAGCATCCATGCATGTGCTCTTGGTTTATCATATAAGTCCAGTCTAGAATGTACCTTTTGTATATGTTTTGATAAAGATATCATGCAATCACTTCCAGTTCTCACTTAGACACTTGAATTTCTCCTCAGGTTACCCGCTCAGTCAAGCTATGTGGGGAATACTAGTTATATACTGGATACTCCAGTCAATAACCAATGTACAGAAAAGGCAATCAAACCTTCCTCTTAGTACTTTATAAAAACTGTATTCCACTTTTGTAATGCACTGCAGATGTTTCTTTAGATCTCTTGACCTGAGCCATTTTGCATTAACATTAATAGGTTTGAAATTGTTCTTTCATCTGTTTGTACAGATGCAGAATTACATTGTGGTGCTCCAAATTTCCAATTAGTTGTACACAGTAATCATAAAATTTTTGGTAAGATGTGACACTATAATCCTACTTTACAGATCCTGAGGAAAAATGGCAGGAGTTGCTAGCACTTTCCCATCTTGCATGTTTTTAAGTTGTGTATCATATTCCTAACTAAGATCACTACCTCCTTATCCCTGTACTTTGTTGAAGCAATTAATGTTTTGTTTGATGGAAGAATAGTACTTTTCATCAAAGTTGAATGTATTATATGTAAGATGTTCTATCTGTCCTATATGAAAATTAAACACTTGTACTAATATTTATTTTTGGTAAACTAATGCAGTGGATGCTGTGTACCTGGACGACGAGAAAGAAAGGGAAGAATATGTCCTAAATGATGTTGGTATTGTGTTCCATGGAAACGTCGAAGACGTAAAATCGAGAAGCTGGAGTTACGGGCAGGTGAGCTGCTCAGATCTTCTCTGGCCACTCCCAGTAGGGCAGCAAATGAGTTTAATTGACACCAGACTGTGGTTGAGACTGTGGGCTCTGGGATGCATTATTGGTTTCTCCTTCAGAAAGATAAGGGGTATCATTTTAAAATTGTATGAAGTGGGTATATGCCTAATCCAGAAAAGCAAAGCTATAATAGCTGATATTTAAAGACCTTATTTCAGGGGCATATTTCAGGTACTAAGAGGCTGCCTGTTGGAAGTTATAATCATTAGCTGAGGTTTCCACAGGGCAGAGGTATTTCTGCTGCTGCATTATTGCTGCTTCAGGATCAAATCAATTTATGAAATGTAGAGTTGTTTGTTTAGGGTTTTTTTTTACTTTTGACTACAGGTTTTATTGGTTTTCACTTTTCTTTTTAGTTTTAGCAACTTGGTGGAAATAATTCCATTATTCTTGGGGGTCAGATAGTCACAAGTTTCCTATGACAAACTAGTATTTAGTCACAAAATTTTAAATTCTGAGGGAATTTCTCCCTTTTCTGTGTGGACTTGATAACATCAGTCTCCAGTCCTCTCTTGCAGTCTGGGAGGAAACACCTTCCACTAGCCTGGAGTGGGTTATTGGTGTGCCTTCAGTAACATAGAATGATAGAACAATTTGGAGTGGAAGGGATTTTTAAAGTTCATCTGGTTCCACCACCCCATCATGGACATGGACACCTTCCACTAGACCATGTGCTCAGATTCCTGTCCAATCTGGCCTGGAACATTTCCAGGGATGGGCCATCCACAGCTTCTCTGGGCAATCTGTTCCAGCAATTTGCCACCATCATTGTAAAAAACTATCCCATTATGTGTAATCTAAACCAACTCTCTTTCAGTTTAAAACCACTACCCCATGTCTCAGGCTTTTTACTTGCCTATTTTACCTCAACCTCAAGAACTAACCAACCTAAAAATCCCTATGGGATGGAAGAGTTAACTTATTGTGTTAAAATGTGAAAAAGGCATTGCCAAGCAGAATCAAAATGATAACAAAGCTATAACCCTAGCTGTCACTCAGAGGGGCTCCAATGGACAGATACTGGACATGGTGAACTCCTCTCATCTCCTGGATTTTCACAGCAGCACGAATAAGAAAGTATTTCCTTAATACTGTGATGATGGATCCATTCAGTTTGTGCACCACCTCCCTAGCACAGCCCTTGCAGAAGAGTCTTTACATCTTTTACATCTTGCTTTCTTTCCCTCAATACCACCTCAAAGCTTGAGCTGGATGGATTGCCAGTGCACTTGCCCTGGAGAGCTCTTTGAATTCATATCTCTCTTTTTTCCTTATTTAAGGGTACAATTTAATCTTTTTTTTCCTGCAGCAGCACTGCCTTAGGGAGTTCATGCCTCTGGACCATTCCTTTGGTTGTGTCAGTGCTGCTGTTTCCAGGGTCTGACTGGTTTCCTGACTGAAACAAAAACAATCTGTAAATAAGGAGTGGGGAAGAAATTCTGTAAGCTGATGGTTGCTCTGATATAAGAGATGTGGAACCAGGTCATGAGGCCAAAGCTGGGCTTGCATGTAAGCTGACCAAAAGTGCCCCTTCCTGGCTCTTCTTACCCCTGCAAACACTTGTGCAGCCATGCAGTGACTCAGACTGGAGGGCTGCTCTAGCTAAATAAGCATCTCCTTGATTTTTTGCCCCCCTGGCTAATTTCTTGGGCTTGCTCGGTTCCTAGTTTTGGGATTCACTCCATGGCAGATGTAAGGGGGAGGGAGAGAGGGGAATAAGCAGCTGGAGGTGGAAGATGCTGCTTAAACCAGATGCTGGATTTATGGCCTAAGATGCTAAATTTATGGCCTATGGTGGCTTGGCCTGAGGTGTTTATATTCTGGGAATCTGGCATGTTCCTGACACAAATACCAGCCTCCCTTAAGAAAATGCATTATTTATTTGGTTTTTCTAGGAGGTGTTTCTGTCTGGGAGGTTAGGGCCATTCCATAGCCCTTTTTCATATACTTTGGAAATGGAAATTCCTGTGTTGGCTAAAATCAGAGGACCTGATTTTCACCCCATGCTGTGGTGCTCCTTTTGCTATTGGTTGCCCATGTGAAAGCTGAGTGTGGCAGATGCATCTCAGCAGGCCCAAGCCAAGAGCTTTAATGGAATTGATCATTTTGTAGGGGTTTAACAGACATGTCAATCTGCAAAGGAGCACAGAAATACTCTTCTGGTTCCCTTACTTTCAGTGAAATGGAGAACAGACTGTTCCTGATCTTACCCTGTCCATTTCCAGCCACTAAAGACATATTTTTGGCAATCCTAGCTGTTAAAAACAGCACTGTTGTGAGTAAAAGTACTAGCAGGAAGGCCTACATTATGAATATATCATGCAATTATGCTTTTTATATTTATGATATATAGCCCTTTACAACATGTAAATAAAAAGCACAAGGCCACACAGAGTCATAGAGGTGAAAGGTATATGGTCTTACACAAAAATGCAGATGGCCTTGTGCATGGTAATGTTCTTAGGCTAAAAAATTGCTTAGGACAATGACAGCTAGAAACTTTAACTCAGGTTGGAAATTGAAAAGGAGCATAGGGTTCAAAACTGAGTTACTAGTTTGAGATGGTTCTCAAAGCTGCTGACTGTAATGAGAAGCAAAGGCAAGAAACATGGACAAAGGAAGAGAAAACAACAGAACAGTTGAAGCATGGCTGTAATGAATGAGGATGGAGGTGCTCCTTGCAACATGACTGCAATCCCTCCTAAGAAACTGTAAAAGGCTGTGCTCACAAAACTCCATGGAGCATTCAGGGGAAATTTGGCTTTGGAAGAAATCTTGACACATAGGAATTCTCTAGATGAAAAACGTCAGAAGTTGGATGCTATATAGATAATTTGATTTTTGGTTTTGTGAGAAAAATAAAACAGCACTCTTGCCATCGTGACTTCTCTCATGTCCACACATTGATCTGCTTTAGCTTGGAAACCCACTGTAATCCTACAGCACATGCATTTGGTCAGGTCGGACCACAGGCAATATGAGATCACACCTGCCTGCAACTGAGTGTGGGAAACACAGCCCTAAGTCAACCAGGGCAAAAAGTGATACAGCCCCTCTTACTTTGGTTAAAATGGAATGTCATGTATTAGAAACAGTTTAGCATGCAGGAGGATGCCCAGGACAGCTACCTGTGTTGCTCTGTAACACAAGGCATATCTGTGTGCACTTCATCTATGTGTTTTCTCATGCCTTATTTTCCACCTGCATTTTTTCCCATGTGGTTTCACCAAAGTTCCTTGCTCCTGAAATACGTTTATTTTCATTTCAGCTTCAGTGGAATAGACAAGGACTATGCCTGGATCAGATTCACTCACCTCTCCTAGCCTAGTACTTCTCTGGTTCTCTGATATTTCAGAGATGTTCAGCCTTAAAACTGCAATTTTTCTATTCCACTTCCCTCTAGATAGACTTTTCCTCCCAAGATTGAAGGCAGAAAGCTGATCTAGTTTGATTTAATATTTTTTAAATCCCTAAATATTCAAGAAGGTCAAAACTGGCCTTAGTTTTAAGCCTACTCTGCATCCTACACTACTGCAACAGTGTAAGCCAGCTAGCCCTTGCACCTTGTCCTCTCTTCCCTGTTAATCCAGTTATTTCACAAGTATTCCTGTCACTTTGTAAATTCTAAGGTGGAAGGCAACAACCCTGATAGCTACTTATTTCCTCTTTATTCTTTCTGTATATACTGGCAAGATTGACAGTGTCTCCTGAAGTGTAGATGAGAAAAATTTAATTTGCAGGGTAAACCTCTTATTGATTTAACCCAGGTCTGATTAGTTGAAGTACAGATAGCATATTTTGATCCTGGTGAAAGACTGTTGGGCCAGACCAGAAGAAAAGTGAATTTGAACCAGGAAGGACAGCTGTGAGGGCTCAGAGTTTGCATCTTTTGTTGTGAGGATTCTCCTTAGGAAAGAGCTTCTCCTCAGCAGAGGCATTCACCCAACGTTATTTGCATCACATCCCAGTGGAGCGGACTGAGATGTGCAATTATTCAGCTTCCCAGTAATGACAAAGTACTCGTAGCAGGTCTCTGAGAAACACTGATCCCTGTTTCCCTATTCCCAAAGACCATGAATTCAGTTTTGCTCTGACTATAAAGTGATCATTAGTGAATACCAGATCCAGAGAAAATAATTCAGTGCAAGTGTGGGTGATAATGAGAGAGCTGCCTTGGAGGACATTTGCTGAAAAGGATCCCTAGGCAGTGCTTACCTTCAAGGCAGAAGCAAAGGACTTCCACTGGCTGGGAAATGGCTGAAGATGGTGAAACATGATTGTGCTTCCCCTTTCTTGGCTTATGCAGGAGCTCAGCTGCTGTCCAGGATATCACTTCTATCCCTCCCCTCTTCCCTGCTGTATCAGCAACAGTCTTTACTATTTGGGACTTCCTTTTCAGCTCTCTTACCTCACTTTTTATTCTCCTCTCCCCAGACTGCCAAAGCAGCTGTTTGATCTGGGGTCTTGCTCACTTTCTTCAGGAGGCAAAATGCAGGATGACCTCATCTGCCAAGGAGCCCTAAGCCAGGCTGTAGAGAGTTAGGAAATCAATCCAGCCCTAGTAGCAGCATGAGACCAAAAATCTTATTAGCATGAATAATATCTTTCAGGATGCAAGCACAGAACATAAAACATAACACCATGGAGTTTTGTCACAGCCTTAAATGTTAATATAATATTGTATCTAGAAGGTATCTGTTTTATTATTGTGCATTTCCCTGTCTCCTACCATTTTCCAGGGGACAGAGGTATTTTCCTTTGCTATGCAGTTTCTTCTAAGGAAAATGAAATACATAGCAGGGCAAGTTCTGTGACAAATGGTTTCTGGTCTATTTAGACACCTCTGCCCCCAATTCATTCTTGTGCTTGTTCATGCTAGATTGAAAAAAATGTACCTTTTCACTCTATTTTTTGAAGAAGACTGCTTTAGGTCACTTGGTATTTTTGATGTCTAAATTTTGTAGACCAGGATTAATCTATATAATAAGCATTTGGCTTGTCATTTTAAAGAGATTTTAAAAATAACTTTGAAATACAAGTGTCTTCAAATTACCATTGGCAAACCACTTATTGTTCAAGTTCCCAGCAATGCACCAGCTCTGTCAGAGAAGTCCTGAAATTAGCAGGTCTGGAATCTTTGAAGGACATAAAGTCCTTTGCAAGTAGACAAGCTTCTTGTAGTTATTATTATAATACCCTCCTATTATATATTTGTTAGCACTTAAAATTTCATGTCCTGTCCTGTCAGAAAGTCTGTGTTGTCATTTCAACCTTCTGGAAACTGAACTGAGATTGAATTGAAAATTACACTCTCTTCCCTCACAACCTCTCACATTTGTATTTTTTTTTTTCTTACACATGGGTGATTATTCCAGAAGAAAATTTCTATTGTTAAACACAGAGCTTTGATGTGACCAGCTGATTTTGAAACTGATTAGCAATTATAACAGGGGAAAATAGCTTTGCCTGTTTTTTCCAGAATAAAAAGTGAGTCAATTTTTCCCTTGTGTCTCTTTTTATTTTCTTTTATCTAGTTTGAAGAAAATGTTCTGGATGCTTGCCTGTTTCTGATGGACAAGGCAGAACTGGAGCTCTCTGGTCGTGGAAATCCAATCAAAATCTGCCGTGTTGCCTCAGCAGTGGTATGTAATGGATGCCTAATACGTGTCAGAAGGGACTCATAAATCAAAGCTGGGCTGGTTTAACTGGCCCTTTTGCCCCGATGTGCTCTTCACAACACACAACAGATCAGTTGTCCATTCTGACAATTGTCCATTCTGATGTCTGACTTTTTATTTTTCTCAACTAAAGTTCAAGCAACTTCTGTTGGCTCATTTCCTTTTCCTGAGAATGGTGCCTCGCTGGTGAAAAAAAACACTTTTAGACATTGCACTCCAGGCATAAGTGTTTCTTCTGTGACAATGTGCTCATTTTCCAGTAGCTAATATAATTGAGAAAGCTGTTTCTGCTGTGGATAATATAGTGGCATGATGGGTGGAATTTTGGATGGGGAACTGAGGGACTTTATGCGAACTCCAGTGCCAGCCTCAATGGGGTCTTAAAACACTGCAATGGTCAGGGTTGCTGTGTCTGATCCAAGCCTCAAATTACCTAATCAGGCTGAGAGCAGTTATATAAGTGGGCTCCTTCTGCCCCAGAAGAAAACAGTGTGGGAACTGTCCTCTTCAACATGAGGTCGCAAAACATACCTCAATCAGAATGAAAGAACCCAAAATAACCGAGAAGACTATCCGTACCTCCATTCTTTCTGGTTGCCAGGCACCAGGAATCATGCCATGGCTGCAAGACCAGTCCCATCCCTAATATTCAAGATGCTAGACTCATCCAGGTTGTGGAAGACAGAGTCCTCTCTTTTCCCTTATTAGATGTCTGAACTGATGCTTTCTGCTTCCCAGAATAATACGCTAGTCATTGAGCTGGAGTAATTAGATGTTCTCCTGAGTCAGCTACTAAAATAGACTGTCCACAAAACATGGCTGCTGGAGACAGATGATTCTTTAACCCACTTGTTATAGCATTTGCCCAGGCTTTAGGAAAATGAGCTCGTTGTCTTAGAAGACATTGAAGTGGAATCTCTAGCCTCTTAATCTTGCATGTTGAATACAATAGCTTCAGCAAGAAGTATTGAGAACACCTCTACTTCTCTTTGTCTTTTAGCATTTAAGTTAGTTACTTCACCCCAGACATAAGAAATACAGCTTTGAACCTTTGGACAGAAGAAAGAATTCAATGTGGTTTCCTCATCCCTGAATGAGTAGACATGTAACAACTGTGGAAGTCCTCAGTACAGAATTGCACAAAGATTACAAATCCAAATAGGGCTTGGATATTAGTTAAGTTTTGAGCCATTCAACTTTTTAGAGAAATGAAGGAGCTCACCATTAGAAATCCAGGACTCAATAGACTTTAGGGCTAATCTGCAGAATTGGGCTGTAACTGGATAGGGAGTTTGGTCATTGAAATCTGCACCTGAAAACGTGGACAAGAGGTGCTGAAATCCCACCTGTGTTACTTAACCCCTTTCTTGCTCAAGTAGTAATGTGGTAGAGTTGAGCTACTCTGAGGATATGCCCCCCCATGTTGGAATCCTTCTGAGGCTTTCTGGCATGCCAGAGCAGGTAGAGTCCCTCTCTTCTTCTACTCATTACAGTCAGAGTGGAGCTTGAAGATCAACATGCTGTCCTGTCTTTGAAGTGATTCTTTTCTTGGCATGTTTCCTACACTGGTGAGATGGGCACAACCTCTTAACCCATTGGTTATGACTCTGAATGCTTATCTTTTTTCAGTCCTAGAGTTCACAGGAAGTCGATTTTCTAATTATAAAACAGTAGTTAATGCAGCCAAAAGCTTTTAAATGAGAATTGTGATTTATTTGGCTGGTGTGTAGCTGTTCCACATTAGCATAATTAAAAGGTACAAAGTGAAAGAGCTTTTTGCACAGCCTCAACTGGTTTGGTTCAAATTGCAGCTAGGAGACGTATTGCTTGTTAATGCCTATCAGTGTAGCCATTAGTCAGCAAAACTCTTTGCTTTGTATAATCTTACCAGAGGAAAACTTACACAGCAAATTCCTTCTTGTTTTTATGTGTGCCAGACCAAAGAAATTAGTTTCTACTCTAAAAATAACAGTAGACTGGTTCTAGTCTCAATTTGTTGTAAAGCAGGAATGATTATATTAAAATCTCTGGGCTGATATGGACAGGAAAACAAATGGAAAGGATACAGCTTAATATTTCTGAGGCTTGCTTACCAGTGTATACCTGATTACATTTATTAAAAATACATAACAATAAGTGTGTTTAATGTTAATAAGACTTATTAACTGGCAACATGGATACACAATGTGGTGATTTAATTTCAGATTTATTTTTAAGTGTCTGACCTTCATTCAAAATTGTTCAGTGATGAAGAATCCTTGTCCCTTAACAAAATTGTCTTATTTATTCCTTACCTTCATAATGAAGCATTTCTATTTTACTTTCTGGCCTAAACTTGGTTATATTCACTCTCTCACGTCCTGGCGGTCTGCTGAGTTGAAGAGCTTTTTATTATTCCGTCTCTGACATCTCCAATGCTCATTTCCTTTGATTTTAGATTAACTCCAGGGATGACAATGGTGTGATTGCTGGATCCTGGAACAACACGTACGATTATGGTGTTGCACCTTCAGCCTGGACGGGAAGTGTGGACATTCTCTTGGAGTATTACAGCTCTAAGCAACCTGTCCGATATGGCCAGTGCTGGGTCTTCGCTGGTGTCTTCAACACATGTAGGTATCAGTGAGAAAAGCTCCAAGCTGCCATGTGGTTCCTGCTTAACTGAGTTTTTTAGGTAAAACTAACTAAACTACTTCCTAGCTCTGTGCTATTCAGGAGCAAATAGTAGAGATACTTAAAAATAGATGGCTAAAATAGATGGTCTTTAAAGAAACCTCTGGTGTGTCCTTCAGGTCAGCTGCTCTTCCACACAAATCAGTTAGCTGCTTATTGATTCAGTGAAATGTACTCAGTGGCTCACGAGGGTAAGCTTGTGTGAAACAAAGTTGAGTCCTTCAGCACAATCCACATTTCTGTCAAGAATTCTTAGACAAAGTGCTTGTTGTCTAGACTTAAAAGATTAAATTACTACCCAGTATGGGATATGTGATAGTGTTTTTGCTCCAGAAAGGCCAAATCTCACCTACTGAGGATTGCTTCTGGGAAAATTGAGGTGGACTGTCCCTGCACCTGGTAACTGAGTATTGTTAACATTTTATACAGAGTTTATGAACCAGAAGAATAGAGAGAGTAAATTATGGCCTAGTTTATGAATTGTCTAGCACTGCAAGGTTAAGTCTAAATGCATGTGGTCAAACTAGAGTTCTAGTGTTGCAATAAACAGTGTTGCATGTCATAAAAAGCAGTGAGGAAAGCAGCCTTGGATTGGTCCCATATTATGACTGCCTAGCACTTTCTGACAACATCATCTGCTAATGCACAGGAATGCACTTTGTGGCCTCCTATGGAGTTCCTCCAACAGGCCAATGTCCTTCCTATGCTGGGTACCCCAGAGCTGGACGCAGCTCTCCAGGTGGGATCTCAGCAGAGCAGAGGGACAGAATCCCCTCCCTTGACCTGCTGACCACACTTCTTTGGATGCAGCCCAGGCTACAATTGGTTTTCTGGGCTGCAAGTGCACGTTGCCTGGTTATGCTGAGCCTCACACAATGGGTTTGAAAGAGTTCGTGCAAATGTTTCTTGTGGATGCAATTCCTCGCAGTGAATTTCATGGACCACTTTGTATTCTCTGCCTATTGTCTTATCTGTATTTCTCTTGATCGCAGAGAGACACACACATACACACCAGTTCTCCCACCTTCCCCCCACACTTGCCCTGAATCACCACTACACAATAATTTGCCTGCAGGCCACTGTGAAACTGGGGTGATGCATCAGAGGCCTGGAGCCTTCTGTGTTAAAGGGAGAGGCGTACTTATCTGGGGCAAAACTAGGCTTGGTTTGCTGACTAAGTTGTTCAAGTCAGAGACCTGGCACTTTGCACTGCAAGTATAAAGTTTGTTGAGCTTTATGAAATGCACATTGTCCAGTGGCTGATCTGATGATAGCCACTGACACATCCACTGCACAGGGTACAGCAAAGGTCCAAACAACCACATGCAAAACTCAGGGTTGTTTTGAGGTGTTTTTGAGTCTCTCTCATCTGTCAATGTTTGTCATTGTGACCAGTCCAGCTTTCCAAGGTCACCGTATTGTACACTCCAGATACTCACCTGTTAAAAATGCTAAAACATTCCAAAAAATGGTCATTAATCTTGAAATTGTCAGACAAATTATTTCCAATGAGCCCTGATGGCTCATGTGCTGGAAGTCTGGGAGGGCACTTGAATTAAGTCTAATCAATAGGTACATATGGTATTGGATGCATCCAGGTAATTTTTCATCCAGGAACTTGAAATGAATGTGCAACGTTACACTTTATTGGGAGTCACAGTAGTGACAGTAATGAATATACAAAACCCAGCAGTAGCAGCAGGGCTGTTCAACTCTGCAGCATTGGAACTATTTTAAAATAGGATTTATTTTTAAATAGGATTTTCAATAAAAATCTTTTCCCTTAAGAAAACCCACAAAAATCCACCCCAAACAAAAAACTACCACTACCACCAAAAACCAATCAAAAAACCCCAAACAACCACCGACAAAAATAATTTTAAATTATCCCCAAACAAACAAACACTTAAACAAAAGTACAAAATAAACCCCATCGACCACCAAAAACTCCTCACCCTCTGTTTTCTGCAGAACCATGTTGGCTCCTAAACTGAAAGCCGGGAACTTTTTCTGGCTGAGACAAAGTATGTCATTGTCATCTGCTGAGATGATGTGCCACCCCACAGACCTACTCCCCTTGCCTGAGGACATGCTTCATGTCTATTTATCTGCCAGAGTACACAACAAACACAGAAGCCTGTTGATGCACAGATGCAGACTATGGGCATTGCTGTACCATTTCCACAGTTTTGCCACATCTTGTAAATTTACCACTTGCCAAATGGTAAGAAGGGTAATCAGTGCTTTATTGTGATGGTGTGAGAGTTAGGGCATTTTTTCTGATCCTCCTTTTAAGATCTTTTATTGGAAGAGACTGTTGACTCCAAAATGCTGTTAGTTAGCAGGAAATATGAATGTATGCATTATGTAATGCATTTTATTCAGATTCCCAAACCTTGTCATTTCAGTTGCAAATAATGCAGCTTTCCCCCATTGTTAGCAATCATTTTCTACTTTATTCTTCGTGTTCTCCAGCTCCCTTCTGACAGCAGACATCAAACAGGAAAACTCCAAATCAATAAAAGGAGATACTTTCTATTAAGTTTTTTTAGCATAGTCTCATAATTCTCCTGAGTTACTGATACTGAGGGACTTACTATATTGGGTATCTCTTGCAAGCTCAAACTTCTTTTCTTTGGTCAAGCAGCTGACTTGTCGCACCCAGATTTGACCTGAAATTCTGTGATGTGGTAACTATGCAAAGCTGCTTTAAAACTATTGGTAATCAGCTGCTTTGGTTATTAACCTTTGTACCAATACTTGTCTTTAATGCTCATAATTTTGGGACCAAATAAAATATTTAGCATATGCAATTAAAAAAAAAAAAAGGAGGAATTATTTGGGTTGATTTGACTGAGTTTTCCCATTTTATTCTAGTTATTAATATTTCTGTCCTCTCATCCTGTCATCCATGAACACAGTCTCCATAGCTGTCCCTCTCATCACATTTCTGTCTTTGCCACAGTTCTCAGATGCTTGGGGATACCTGCAAGACTCATTACCAACTATTCCTCTGCCCATGATAACAATGCCAATTTACGGCTGGACTTTTTTCTGGATGATGAAGGAAAAGTGGACACCAGACTTACAAAAGATTCTGTCTGGTGAGTCCTCCTGGGAAATGCCTTTAATGTGTCAATGATAAAAGTAGTAAAAAAAGCATGATGGCAATGCCTGTATTGTGTTTATTTCTCTTAGTGTTGAAGAACACTGCTGGCTAATGTGATACAGAATGAATGGATTGTTGGTAGGCTGACTAATAGGAAGCCTTGTTGTGTAAACAGGCAACCTTTGGTGGATCCTGCTATTAATGCTACTGTACAGTTCATTTAAGCACACTAGAGAGCTGGAATGGGCTTGTGCTCCTTAGGGACCAGATTTTTCTAAAACTGGAAGGGGAGTAGGATGGGCACTTCCATCCTTCTGGAGCCAGGTTCAATAGCTATGAAAAAACACCCATTTTGATTTTCTTGTGCCCAGCTTCCCTACTTGTAAACTAGATTTACATTGTGTGCACATAGTCATTGCTGCAAAGAGGTGCTTTCCAAAATAAACCCAGTTCAGCTGAAAAAGAAACAAGTTAAGGTATCATAAAAGATACTGAAATGCTATCACCAGATTTATAAAAAGAAAACTCACTAGGGCCAAGTGAAGGAGTTTACACATTCTTTTAGAGAAGACAGTCATCTAACTGGCCCTTCAAACTCTTACTGTTTTCTGTCTGACAGGAGAAGTGTAGCATGTATTGATTATATGCTCTGTGTGGGATATTGGCCCTCAAGCCTCTACTCCTCAGAGTGAAGAAATTAATGTGACATCTACATTCCTATATCCAGGATATACTCTTCCTATTCAATGTTAATATACCTGACTTGTGTCAATGATATCTTCAACTCATTAGCATAGCAGCTCATCAGCATGTTTCATTAATAACTTAATCTCTGGAAGTCTTTGTATTAAAACTGTAATAAACCCACTATGTGGTGGAGGAAATGACTGAACCTGTTGCTGTGACATCTTTTATGTGACTTCCACATTCAAGAGGAAATCTAAGGAAAGCAGGTTCGTTTACATGCGATGCTTGTGTCACAGCAAGACAGAGTAGTTGAGACTAGAAGGGACCCTTGGAAGTCACCCAACCCTCCTGCTCAAAGCACTGTCAGCTAGAGCAGGTTGCTCATGTCTGTGTCCAGTTGGGCTTCAAGTGTCTCCAAGGATGGGCACCCCACAACTTCTTTGGGAAACTTGTGCCAGTGCTCAACCATTTTCACAGTAAGAAAAGTGTTTATCTTCAGAGAGATTTTTCTGTATTTCAGTATGTGTCCATTGCTTCTTCTCCTGTCCTTGGGCTACTGAGAAGAGTTTGTCTCTGACTTCTTTCCCTCAATTTCCTAACCAGGAATTTATACACAAGGATAAGATCCTACTCAGCCTTTCCATCTTCAGACTGAACAGTCCCAGCTGCCTTAGTTTCTCCTTGTGTACAGCCTGTGCTGTATCAGCCATTCCTTCCAGTCCTCTTTATCAGCAAACTTGCTGAGGGTACAGCAGGTCTTGTAGTCCTGGTCATTAATGACACTGTGTCAGACCCAGTATTGACCCCTGGGGTACACAACTAATGACTGAGCTACAGCTGAGGTGATCACTACTGATCACAGCCTTCTGATCCCTGCAATTCGGAGTTTTCAGTATATCTTGCTGTCCATTTGTCGAGTGTATACGTCAAAGGTTCGTCTGTGAGGCTGTTCTGGGAGATGGCACTAAAGTCAAAGGGACCAGCCCCCATGAACTGGTGTCCCCTTTGTCATTTCAGTCACTCATTTCATCAGAAAAGGCTCTCAGATTTCTCAGGCACAGCTGGCTGCTGGTAAATCCGTGCTGACTACTGCCAATCACCTAATCCTTAATATGTTTGGAGATGTTTTCCAGAAGAACCTGCTCTATAACCTTCCTAGAGATCAAAGGGAAGCTGACAAATCTGTCTCTCCCTGGATTTTCCTCTCTCTTGAAGAACAGAGAAATATTTAGTTTCCTCTAGTCCACAGGAACTTTCCCCAATTACCATGATCTTTCGAAGGTAGATATGAGTGGTCTTGCAGTGACATTGGCAAGTTCCCTCAGCATTTTGATGAGATTATCTCATATTTTCCATCAGATCCATTGGACTTGTGTGTGTTCAGGTTGTTTATCCGTTCTCTATCTTGTTACTTTGTCTAGTTTTCATTATTCAAACCTCCACACTGGTCTCATGGGCTGTGATTCCTGAGGGCAAACCTTAGCGATAAAAACCAAGGTAAAGAAGACACTGAATGCCTTCTCCTAATCCTTTGTCACCAGGTTGCTTACTGTGTTCAACAGCAGAGCCATATTCTATAGGCTTCCTTTTGACACTGATTTGCTTGCATTTATTGCCACAGTTCACGTCCCTTGACATACTTGGTTTGCTCTGTTTTGGCTTTCCTATACCTGTGCCTGCATGCTCAGACAGTGACTTTGTTTACCTTCTGGTGACCTGTTCCCCCTCCCTGCCTCTTTCTTAAGCCCCTTTTTTTTTTTTTTTTTTTTTTTTTTTTTGGAGTTTATTTGGGACCACCTTGTGGACTTGTGCCACTTTTGGTTGATTTTCTGCACACAAGGATGGACCATTCTTAAGTCTGGACGAGGTGACTCTTGAAAAAAACCCAGGTCTTGTGCATCCATCTTCTGCTCAGAACTGCCTCCCATGGGATTCTTCCAAGCAGGACCTCAAACATGTCAAAGCCTACTCTCCTGAGATCCTGAGCTGTGGTCCTGCTATTCGCCTTGTTGCCTCCTGTTAGTATCCTTGGGCAGTTTTGCTTGTTGTCTGTGAGACAGAAGGACCTCAGTATGTCTCATGGGGCTGGTCCTTTTCTGGCTCAGAGAGCTGTAAAGAAGTCTTCTGAAACCTCCTCTGCCTATAAAGGATGTGAAACAACAGCCAGAGACTGGGCACCACAGTGCTCCATCCATACACACCCAGTAATGGATCATTGCTATGCTCTACAATGTTCACTGTCTCATACCTTTTCTCCTTCTCCTAACCTGATCTATTAAATACATCCCACCAACTTTTGACACTTCTGGTTACTTCCCTACCTCTGTTTTTCCCAGCTGTTTCCCAAGGCTTCTTAATTTAATTTCTTTTTGCCTTCATTTTTTTGGGACAGGGTCAGATCATCCAAAATCATCCTAGTCCCAATGAAATCTGTATGCAATTTTACACTAGCATTTCATCTTTTATCCTACATTGTTTTTCCTTGGTTTGATAACTTTTTTAACTGCCTTGTTCATCCTTTTATCCTCCCAGTGCATTTATTAGTACATGGTGCACATAACCCTTTGGGCATGACTTAATATATACACCTCTTTTCATTTCTCCTCTGTGTCCTTTCTTTTTCATTACTCTGTAACACTCCTTGGTAGCCCACATGCTGACTTCTAATGACTTGTGTCTTAACCCTTATTTTATTTTTAATGTCTCTTTTATTTCTTTTTTTTTAAGAGGACAAGCTCAAGGTATTTATAATGATTTTTTAAAATGCATTTCTCAGTTTTATTTATAATCTCTTGCAAACTGGAGGCAAAGCTCTTTTTCTTTATTAATATATCATTTCTATTGTACTCTAGCCTGGTATTGCTGGAGCTGATCTGTCTTCAGGTCTTAAATACTCTCAGACTTCAGGGATGTTTGGAGCCAGGATTTTTAGTCCTATCAATCTCTGAGTGTGGGGCTCCCTCTGAATGTTATCTGACATTTATTTATTTTTATTAAAGATTGTCTTCTCCCTCAGGATAGGAAACAACACCACCAGCAACAAAACACATATACAAAATTACACAGTCTTAGCAAAAAGTTATTTTTATAAATCTGGCCGGATTTGGGGCCATCAGTACTGTCTGTTCTCCTTGTCTTTCTTAATGATGATATAAAGACACATAAAGAATATTTCTCTTGGATGGGAATCAAGACTCACTCCCACTGTGAGGTCCAAGCAGCTCAACATCAGCATCTCAGCAGAAATTTGCTTGATGTCACCCCATGGGAGTTCATCCATGTCCAGGCCTGTGGAGAAAGCCCTTCCAAGATCTTCCATTTACTTCCAGATCTCTTTGCTCTAATTTCTCAACAGTATTAACAGTGCCTGACCCTAGCAGTCCCTCTCGACATCAATGCCTGAACTTGTTAGCTCATAAAAGGGCAGCAGCTGCTTCCAGCATGTGCCTGTCCCATAAACAATATGAACTACTGTTCTTGAATTGTCTTCCAGGCATAAAACCCACCTGATCATCTTTTATTAATTTCCCCATTGCTTTGTTTAGTCTATCCATAATTATCTCTGTAAATATTTAATGGTCACTACATTGATCTCTGTTGCCATTCTTGCTTTCTTTAATGTCTCAGGCTTGCAAAAGAATACAAGAATTATAGAATCAGTTCAACAAATTATGGCCACGGAATCAGCTCCTCAGCTATGCTCACTTCTATAGGGAAGTTCCTGCTACCTTTGGAAAGCCAAATGTTTCCCTCATCATCCTTTCCTTAATGCTCATTGCTCTACAAGCAGTGTCTTTCTCTCCATTTAAATTTGAAATCCTTATGTGTATCTGTTATTTGCATGGCAACACACCTAAAGAAATTGCCATCCTGTCGTGTCCAGCACCACACCAATAGAAACCAGAAAGATCCTGTCCCTAAGACAAATACAGAAAAAAATGCAGAAAAACTGTATTACCTAATTAAAGAACTGAAGTAGATCTGCCATTTTCCATGTTGTTACCTCCCTCCCAGCCTTGGTTTTGCCATCTTTTCCTTTTGCCTGCTCTTCAGGTTCTTCTTTCACAGAATGCAAAGCCAGTGACATATCTGACTTAGATTCAAAGTGAACCAGTGAAGGCTTCAGGGCAGGGATTTTCTTTCTCATATGTAGGGATAGCAGTTTGCAAATACCCACCTTCCATGAAGTGTGTCCCCATTCTCAGATAGCCCTCAGCAAAGTTCTGTGAGCATGATTCAGCACTGACTACTCTCAGCAGCATCAAAAATTCTCTGAGTGTGTGTCATTTTCCTTGAATAATTCCTTTTTCTTTAGTGCTGCTTCATTAACTCTCCTAACTGACAAGTTTTACCCTGATCCAAGCTTTCATTTCCACTTTGAAATGTCTTGTTAGACAAGCTTCAGATCCTTCTGACTCTGCTCCATAGCCGTTTTTCACCTATTATTAATGACATGGTCAGAGTTTAACAATCCCCATTTTGGTTGCTAATATCATTGCATGTACTAGAGGCTATATCAGCAGCTACACAGATGTAATTTTATTCAGATCTGCTGTAGGATATGTATAATTTGCAAGCAAAATTGCCCCTTTCTCTACTCTTTCCTTCTTTTATTTTTTGCAGTAATGAAATTCAAACACTTTGCAGGCTTTACTGTGAGACCTTCTTTCCAGATTATCTTTTTTTTCTTGCTTGTGCTCTCCCTTGAGCATTGGTAGCATTGCAGGAAGTTACAACATCTGTCTGTCTTTTCTGCTCATCTTTGAAACACCCAGAGCAGACTGTGATGGTGCTGTACTGTTTTTTTAATTCCCTTGAGCATCCAGCCAGGAGAGAGCATTTTAACCCTGAGCATCTAGAAGAAGTGCTCTTAGAATTTTATCTTTTGGATCACTGCCCTGGGCCCTAAAGATGCAAGTTGGCCCACAGTCGTTGTAGGTGGGTTTTATGAAAAGGTATATGTTTTAGGAGCTCTGACATCATGCGCTGGCATGACACATGAGGAAAAACTTATAAAGAATCCATAGTGAAGATAGTTTCAGAAAGGCTCTGCAGGGTTTTTTCTAAACCAACATGGAAGCCAGCAAAGCATACTTGTTTTGAGCCATGAAAACAAAACTACGCACTGTATGTTGCAGAGTTGATCCCAAATCTCTTCATAAGAAATGCCAATGCTTCAGTCTAAATAATTATAAAGTAGACCATGTTTCATTGGCTTGAAGATTCAAAGTTTGTTTTAGCAGGCAGATTGAAGTGGAGGTGTCAAGCTGGAAAGGGATTCTAGTTTGTGTAGTTCTTCATATACCCCAACAATCTCCAAACACTGGCATATTTTCTGAGACATTTGCACTCAGCACACATTAGACAAATAAAAAAAGCATCTTCAACTTTCAGTTAAGAAACTACAATGAAGGATTGTGGCTTTCAGGTTTTAACAGATAGGTACCAAACTTATAGACCTAAATACCTTTTCTCTTAAAAGAGTAAACTTTTTTAATCCCTGAATTGGCAATCGGTGTTACTGAATCAATGCCAGGGCATAAATACACAGGATTTGTTTTGGTCTGCATGCTTCTTTCCAAGAATTTAATATATTGGTCCCATCTCTTTTCTAAGGAATTATCATTGCTGGAACGAAGCTTGGATGACCAGACCTGATCTTCCTGTTGGTTTTGGAGGATGGCAGGTTGTTGATGGGACACCTCAAGAAACCAGTGATGGTAATACTGCTTGAAGTCCTCCTTAGCTCACTTTCTAGTGTTTGGGGTCTCTGGTTCAGACAATGAGCTGATGATAGCTGAACCAGTGGCACCTGGTGTCATATGTTCTAGTGACAAATTTTTGAACCAAATAACCACACTTGCCTCAGAGCTGTCTCCTGATTTGTTTCTAAAGAAATAAATACTAAAACTGTAAAATAAATCTGTCCTTATTATAACACTGGTTATGATTCCCTGGGACACAAAATCCAACATGAGAAAAGCCCTGATTGGTACAGAAGAGATGTAATCCTGTTACCAAAGATGGCTTCTCACATTTTAGAGTACCATGCAAAAGCCTGATCAAATTAATTCTCCTTTACTTTATGCAGCCCTAACTAAACTATGTGAGCAGGCAGTAGGCAGGAGAGAAAAAAGTGAAAAGTCACTGCTCTTTCTTTGCAGTCCTTAATTTCCCTTAAAATACAATCTTCTTGAAATTGTAGCAAGATTTTTCTTAGCCTGCAGTGTACCTGAGTCCCCCCAAAATTATCTGTTTTAACCAAAACCAGCTCTAACTGTATTTCAAGCACTTGAGACTTAGAGTGGATGTTATAGTGCCATTGAAGGTACTGAACCACCAGGTTGTTCCAGACTCGAGTCTGTGTTATCTGCAGGGCTGGTAACAAAATTAAACTTTTTTCTTCTTGGTCAGGAAGAAGAAATAGTTCCTGTAAACTATTAGAAGACTTTGTCAAACCCCAATAATTCCTTTTCTTTGAGAAAACATATTATCTTTACATGTTTTTAATTTATTTAGTCTCTCACTTTGTCTCTCTTCACCCCATAGGTATGTACAGGTGTGGTCCAGCCTCAGTTCAAGCCATTAAACATGGTCATGTTTGCTTCCAGTTTGATGCTCCTTTTGTCTATGCTGAGGTACATATATGAAAAATTTTACTGCAATGTGATACCAATGAGACCATAGTGAGACAGAAGATAGAGTTCTATTTCAATTTATGGGTGGAGAAGTTACTTCATGTCACAGAACAATCTCATCATTATATTTTGACGTGTGATATGGCTCTAATGAATGACAGAGAGATTCCTCTCATCTCTGCTCCCCAATGTAATAATAAGAAAAAAAGCTGCTCTGACTTCATGGAAACTTCAGGCTGTGGTCATTTTTCATTCCAAGATTCAGCTGTGCTGAATGGGTCACTAGCTCCAGCTGCTCATTCTCTTTGTTCACCACATTCCTTTTGGCTGCTGTGGCTCATGGGGATCTCACATGAATGATTTGACTGAAGACCTGGGAGGGAAATATCTCAATAAGGATAGAGAGAGCCTGGTCTGCAGTTTTAACCTCAAGCATCACCAGAGGAGGCATGCCCAGGATTGCAACACTGCTGGACAAGTTTCTCTCTAATTGAATTGTAAATGGCTTAGAATAGAAAAGAATGAAAATATTTTATGTATTAAGCACTCTTCTTTCTATCTCTAAAGTTTTTTTTGGTACAAGAAATGTGTAGTAGATGATCCCCAAATTTGAATGCCCTCTGTGTAGCCTTGTAAAGCACTCTCTGTCACTCTGGACCTGTGAATAGTAAAATACATCTCAGCATTTGACTAATTTTAAACATGAAATGTCGACGTGAGTAATTAGTGGGCCTTCAAGTCAGTGTGTCATTATTTTAGGGGAGATAGGCTTACTTCTCTTCCTCTCTCTACTTCCATATATCTCAATCTTCTGTCATTTAATTCCATAGGTGAATGGTGACATTTTTTACACAAGAGTGGAGAAAAATGGAACCCAAGTGGTAGAAAACATTGACACAACCCGTATTGGGCAGCTGATTGTGACAAAGGAAGTTGGAGGTGATGGAATGATGGACATTACTGAGGAGTACAAGTTCCGAGAAGGTAAATTGAAATGTGCTGGGACCATATGGATGTGGACTTATCTCAGTCAGACCCTGGATGATGACTTGGAAACCTCTGTCACTGAGGGAGCTTCATGAAAAGCTGCCAAAGTGCCCTCTGGAATTCCTTATTTGTAACTCCATCCCAGAAACACTGTAGATGTTTGATCATAAGGCACAAACAAAGCACAAACTTCGCTACTCTGAGATGCTTTAGACAAAGTAAGTTGTAGTGAAAATAAAGGTTAGTCATGGAGCAACTCAAAGCATTCAAAACAATTCAAGGCTTTCTGTACAGATGTTTAGACGTTCCTTATTCAGGCCAGATGTTCACACAGAGTAAACCAGTGTAGCTGTATTGATAAGAATTCTGCTACATCAGTTTGTCTGATACATCTTTAACACCAACTCCCTTGGTAGCTGTGAAATTCTCCCACTGCTAATGTTACCCCAGGAGGGTTCACTGTCCTCATACACTCATTTCAGCAGCTACAAACTATGGAAGACACTTTATGATCAGCTGCACTTCTGCTTCTTTTCTAAATCTGGTTCTCATTCATTCCTAGGCTCAGACGAGGAGAGATTGGCTCTTGAGACTGCTGTGATGTACGGTGTTAAAAAGCAAAGTATCCAAGATACCACATACCAGCCACAGACAGATGTTGACATGGACTTCCAGGCACAAAAGGCAGTCCTTGGCAATGACTTTAAAGTGACTATAACTTTCAGGAACAAAAGTCGCAACTCCTACACTGCAACTACCTACCTGTCGGGCAACATCGTGTTTTATACAGGAGTCACAAAAAGCGAATTCAAGAAACACTCTTTCAGTGCAAAACTGGAACCCTCTTCATGTAAGACTTGCAGAGTTGTTTGCTGTCTTATTAACTGCTAGGGTTTTTTTCTGTGTTATGACTGTTGCCAGTGTTTCCACCCATGGCTAGAGCCAATTCTAGTAGCTAGGTGTAGAATATTCTGGTATCAGAATGATCCCCTCCAGATCCTGGGCTGAATACCAGGGTCATTTAAAGCTGAGACTGTTTCCCTCAGGCTGTTTCTCTCTGCATAATGCTCTTTTACACCAAGCTGCATGTCTGGGAATTGGGTTTTTTTCTTCTTTAGTACAAAAGAAATCAAAGGAGCACAGGTATTAAGCTGCAAGATATTGTTTTTCCTTTGAATTCCTTTATTTTCCTAGCAGCATCTCAGCAAGGGAAGGGGAAGTTCTGGTTCCACAGGGTGTCATGTACAGAGACAAAAAGATATATTTTTTGTCTTACCTGGTAAAAGCTGACAAGTTCTGAGTAGATTCAAGTGAATATCTGGGTTTGGAGGACTGTGTGGCTCAGGAATTCATATTTACAGTGATCTAAAAAGTTTGTCTGTAATGAGAACGTGCCGTGATAGAGCAGGGACATTTTTCAGCTGGGCAGGGGCACCAAAGGTGAGTTATCTTTACAGATGCAGCATTTACTTTTTCTAGTGCCCTCTGGAATACAGTAGGAGATCCTGCCTCCCACTTCTCATCAAAGAAGCAGCTCCTGGCAGACTAGCTGAGGAGGCTGTGGGCAGGTTTTTGTACTGCTCAAAGTAGGGAAGAGTGATGTTCTCCTTTTAAAACTTGGACATAAACTATTTCCTGCCAGCCATTGTAGCAGGTGTTTAGGACCTGCTGTGCTTTCAAGTGCTGCCTAGCAGACTCTAGCAACAAGTGACTGCCAATCACTTGTTCTCCTGACAGGCCTGTGTCCTTGGTCAGTGCCTCCAGCTCAGCAAAAGTGATGACACCATGCTCTTACAGAGATGAAGTAGAGGATCCTTCACTTGAGTTCCCTGCTGAGAGAGTCATCAGCCATGATTTTGCCTTCTAGACACTGCTACTCAGCAAATCAGTCTTTCTGAGTGCAGCAGGAGTTGTAGGACTTTGGGAGCCCAAAGGATGGGCCTCCTGAACTGATTCTGCTGCTGGATCACAGCAGCTCTGGCTGACCTCTGAGCTTTCTGTCTTGTCTACCTCATCCCAGCTCAAGAGACACTGTGAGCCCTCTTTCCTCAAAGAGGACGAGTTTTGTCTCAGTGAGAAGCCTCCATGGAAACACAGTTCCTATCAGGCCACACAAGAAAAAAAAAAAAAAGAAAAAGAAAAAAATCCTCTGTTGAAGCAAAGCCCTGAGTGCTGCTTCCTGTTTCCTTCTAAGTCTGTGGATCATTTGCAGGGGGCCTGGAAAATGGCATGGGGTTGTTCCAATACATACTATAAAAACAGTGTGAGGGTTTATAGTGACTTACATCAGTTACTAGATATCTGATCTGAAATACTGCAAAACTTTTGGAGACTTGAAAAGGTACAGTAAAAAAATCTGTTTCAACCGTTAAATTCTGTACTGCTTCTCTGATGAGGGTAAATTCAGTCATCTTGTAGAAGTGCCTGCTACATTTTCTGGCACGGTTCCAGGACTTGTTTGTGTCTGCTCTTGTATCAAAGGTCTGTGTGGGGTATTACTATCTAAAATACAGTTTCTGCAGTGCTTTGAGGATCACCTGGCTCCTCTCTGCAAGAAATGAAATGAATAGATGTTTAAACATCACTGATCATCATAATTAAATTTTTTCTAAGTTAAGTAAATACTAAGAAAAAAAGCTTCTTGAAATAATGGTGGAAATTGATTTAAGCAATGGTGAATGAATGCAGATGGGGAGAGGCAACTGAAAGAACTGAACATGGATTTTTATGTATGTGTACCAAGAGTATGTCCCCATCACTGCTTCTTTCCAATGACACATTTTTAAAGTTATTCTCACTTTTCAAGGTGGGAATTTGCTTATATCTGAGCTACAGTCATCAACCTGTGGGGCACTGTGTTCTGCAACAGGGCAAAAACTCCTCACAAATTACACAATTTCTGAAGGTGATACACGAAATTTGAGCACAAATTCTTTCACCTTTTCCTTGGAAAGAAGTACATGTGTAATCAGGAATAGTGTCTGAGCAGGTGGGCAGTGTGAAGGAAGGTAGAGTGATTATCTGCAAGTGCATGAGAACAATCTGTCAAGGATGTAAAGGGAGGGCATCTTCCAAGGCACACAAGCAGGATATGTAGACTTTGTTTAGGGCAAGAAGTGTGTATGTATGTATATGTGTATATGTGTATATATATATGTGTATATATATATATATATATATGTATATGTATGCATGTAACAAAAAATTACAATACTAAACAGATGTATTAAAGGCATTCTTCCAGCCCAAAATACTGAAAGCATGAGGCAAACTAAGTTTTCAAACAGGAAACGAAACGAATGAATAATTTTTGAAATAATGATTAAAGGAATTGTGTGGGTTGAAAACATCTTTGAGGATTTGAATAGCTTAAACCTTCCAGTGCCTTCAAAGGTGCTCTCAGATCTACTGAGTTATATTTAGTTTTCTCTATTTTTTTGAAAAACTGTAAGGCAACTCAGTGTTGTGTCTCCCTTGGCTTTCCCAGATGCGTAAAGTTGTACTGGCAACTTATCAGCACAACCAATGCTAAGGCAATGGAAGTCTATTTTTTCCTGCAGTGATTAAATTTAAATGGAAAAGTTTTTCGTTTCTTCCATTATAAAGTAAATTTCTCATGGTTTGTAACTAATTTATTTACTTTATTTATTTCTCAGATGAGAAATACCTTGCCTGATTTATAATTTACAATTAAGGGTATTATGGGAAATTCTTTTAGACAAGATGGAGTGAGAGGGAGGGAGCAGGAGCACATCAAGTAAATTTAAGGCTGGCCTAGTAAATCCAGGTCAGGTGGCCACCAAGGGAATAGCTTTGAAACCAAATCAAGGAACTGGTTTTGATGTGAGTGGATCAAAAGAGCCAAAAGGGGTGAATGTCATTTACCAGAGTTCAATTATCTCAGTGTTTACAGCATATGCCACAAATACAATACAAATAACGGATAACAGTAATCATCATAGGTAACAGATGGGAGATCTTGATGTGTTTACTAGGGTTGTAATGAATGTTTATAGAGAGAACAGCTCCAGGTCTTCTATATATTTTGCCTGGTCAGTTAGTTAGCAGGTCTGATTCTCTGCATCACGTTCTCACACCATTGTTGGCCTGAGAATTGCAGTTCAATATAGTTAAAATTAATGATTCCCTTCCTCTCAACTGTCTAGCCTACAGGGACTCGTTCCTTCCAATAATTATTGTCAGCAAGAGCGTGAAAGCTCTCTGGAGGGCATGCTGGTGACAGGAAGACCTTCTTGCTAGATTTTGCAGGCAAGTCCAGTGTAGAACAAAGGGAGATATCCAGCCATGTCCTGGAGAGCAGGTGGTCTCCCAGGTAGCCTGCATGGGCTCACACCCCTCAGTTACTGCTCTGCTGCTATCCCTGTGCCAAGAAAAGAGCCAAAAAAAGAACAGGAGTAAATTGAAAGAGCAAACATTTACAGGAATGACACTCAAAACTGGTTTGGACCTTTGTGTCCAGTAGATAAGTATTTCCAGCCTTCCTTCTCATTTATTTTGTGGTAGCATCTAGAACAGTGACCTGGCCCATGCAGAAGGTACTGGGCAAGGGCTGTGCACAAACCCAGCCCTTGCCCCTGGAAGCTCACAGCCTAAATGAAAAGAGGGAAAAATTAGAGGGGAAACAGTATAGTAAAGAAATTAAGTTAGTTAGAGAAAAAAAATCAAAGCCACTCATTGGCTCGTAAGCCACCTTTTTTTCAAGGCACTCATGTAATTGGCACTGTCCATGATGGGAGGAGCAGTTAGTGATTAGATTGCTTCAGATGCCTTTTTTCTTTCTTGTGTCTCCCCTCAGCCAGCTCTTTTGACATTGTGATCAAATCAAGAGAGTACATGAGTGACCTGCTGGAGCAAGCCTCCTTTCATTTCTTTGTGACTGCGCGGATCAATGAAACGGGGAAGATTCTGGCCTTGCAGAAGGTGGTAATGCTGGAAATTCCCAGCCTGCGGATCAAGGTAGCTCAAGGCTGTGCTGGAAGGGATGTGTTCTCTGCAAGGGTGTTGCACTGACTTGTGGGGGGGAGGAGTGTGTGTGTTTATGCACATTAGAGCGTCTAACATGGACCTTGTAGAGCAGTGGCTGGCTGGAGTGTGTGAGGGTGTATCGGTGCATTATATCATGTATTGAGTGTCCCTACATTGAAGAGAGAGGCTGACAGCAGCACTGGTAGCAAAGAGCTGAAATTATCTCAGAGGAGGAAAGAGGGGAAGAGGTCTGAGAAAGCTGAAGAGATTCAAAGGGTAAGAGAGATTACTCGCTCAAGTCACTCAAGTTGTTTAACTAGACTACTTCAGAAGTCCATTATATTTAAAGCAACACAGCACAGGGGCCTCTTGCTGAAGATTAAAGAACACTGCTATTGAAGTGATTTTGCTGGGAGAGCTTCGGCAGGTACTGTGGCAAGTTTCTCCAAACTTGAATGGGCAGCATTGATTCAAGACAATGTCTTGGGATTTCAGTGCTTTGCTGCCACTCTGAGTGTACTATCACTGGTGTTCCCTGAAAGTTGAAGCATTTCTGCAGACAGTGGTGTGGTACCTGTGAAAATGGAGAAGAGTAATTCTTGTGATACTACAAGGAGCCTATGTTGTATGGCAAAGACAAGCCATTTTAACTTAACTGGGATTAATTTAACAAGCCCCTTTAACTGGGATTTAAACTTCTCAATTCATAACCAAGCATCCAAATAAATTGCATTGTTTTCAAAAGCACTAAGCCTTCATCTACTTTGAATGATGGAATTTGGATATGCTTTTTCCTCATACTAGAAAAAAAATCAGAACACATGTTCAGGAAGCTTTATATAAGCATGAATACAGCTCCATAAAATTCAGGACCTTGAAAGAAATCTAAATGTATACAACTTTTCCCCTCTATATATTTATTTGCACCAGTGCAGAGGTTTCCACATAATAATTTATGTAGCAACTGCTGCCTTATGCAAAAAAAGCTTTTTTAGAAATGTTGATCAAGACTACAGTAAAGTTTGCCCAAAAAACCTACTCTGTTTCATGGTCTTTAGAAGTACCATGATGTTCCATAGAAGTACCATGATCAGATAATTGTATTTTCAAACAAAATATTTTTGGTTTGCTGAGCATTCCAGAGAGGAGGTAAACAATACAAACAAACTCTACTTCAAATATCTGTCTTCAATAAATTTTAAAAGTAAAAAATTCTTTCAATACTTAAACAGTACATCTACATCATCTCAGATTTTCAACTTCAAAATAGTTTATCCTCCTTGCTGTTCTGAAGAAAGGATTTTTAGCATATAGAATAGGCTGTTGTCCAAACCCCATGTTTTCAAGTAAAACTAAGTTTCTCTCTTTTCTATTTCTTTGCAATGTATGAAAATACACTGAAATTTTAAAAGCTGGATTTTGAAGGGATGTGTGTGTGAGCATGTATTGATAGAGGAAATTTTGATTTATTGCTTTTTAAAGAAATTCAAGATTGTCTATCTGTTCAAGACAGTTTATCTGTTCAGTTTTCTTGTCAAGTTTGTTCAGTGAAAATGGCTGGCAGACTAAATTTCTTAATGTGAGAGTGAGAGAGAAGAATGAAAAAATGTATTTCCCATGATGTCTTCAGATGCACCTTTGATCTTTCTCTGTTGGCCTAAGGAGATTGTCAGACTCAACAGTTGAGGAAATTACACCATATTCTAACCTCGAGATCAGGTTACAAAAATAAGACCAGCAAATACATATCATGGTCTCAGCTGCAAGTGTGGGACTTCAGGATGATTTTGAATCACACACAGTGATCTTAAATGGTCAATTGAAATAAAGAGGTTATAGGATCTCTAAGCAAGCCAAGACTTCTGAAAATGTTACTGATGTCCTTTTGCACATTCAGGTGGCCAAATGCTGTTGAGAGCTTAGCTGTATCTCCTCATTTACTCCAGTCATTTTATTGTTTTTTGGCACAGAGTAATCCCTTAGACCAGAGTCTATGCAGCATTTTGCAAATGCCATACTTCCTTAAAACATCCCTTTAAATTTATTGACAAGGTACTTGTTTTTCTGAGTTACCTTTCTCAAGGCCATTTAAATCAGTTGGTGGACCATAAAGTGGACTGGAAGATGGGCCAGCCATAAGTTGAAAACGCTTGCCAGAGCAAAACAATTACACATATTCTGTGAGAAATGCTGAATTTCCAGGGGCAATTTCCCCATGCATGCAGCCGTTGTTTAAAAACACATTTGTTTGGAGGTTTACTATTTGCCAGTGCAAAACATACTGCTCTTTTGCTTACATAGGGTTTGGAGGAAAACTGGCCTTCAGGCCTCCATAGAGCACATGTGCAAGATTAGAAACCCTTCAGAGCACGAGGAGAGAATGCAATATTGAGGCTGAAACCACACAGCCTGGTGTTTCTAATTTAGGGTAATAAGACCTGCCCTTCTATTCTGGAGCTTCTGTCCTGAGCAGATCCCATCAGTGCTGGTGGGGAGCCTGAGGAGGGGGGCAGAGTCTGGGAGAGACGCCCTATCAGCTGGACTCACTCTCAGTTGGGCCCTCAGCTCCAGAACTGTACATGCAGATTTCTAGTTTTCTATGGAAATGAGGGCCTGCCTCTTGATCTGCCATGTGGTTTGAGGGAAAATTACAATGGGTGGAAAAATGTGCTATCCAGCAATTTTCTTCTCGCTGGACTTCCTTTGCCTCTTGCTGTTTTGCTGTGTGCTCTGTTCTTCTGCCTTACCAGTACTGTGTATCTGTTATTACCATTTTCTGGTGCATTGTCCTCTCCTTGTCTTGCAGACCAAAGGTGAACTGGTAGCTGGTAAAGAAACGTCTGTGATTGTGGAATTCACCAATCCTCTGAAACAAACCCTGGAGAACGTCATGCTCCGCCTTGAGGGACCTGGAGTGCTGAGAACAATAAAAAAGCAGTTTGGGTAGGGAAGAAAATCACAACTAGCTGGGAGTTTATCCCCTGCTTGCTCACAGTAGGAAGCTCACAAGAGACACTTAACTAATGCTGTGCTGAGTAATTTAATTCAAACACTCTCTCTGTACTTTAAAATCCAATACACTGGGGAGCTGTAGGTCTCAATAGTCAGTAGAAGTCAGGCTATCCAGAGAGTTTGTGAGAGCATTTCATCTGTTCAGTACCAGGGTTGGAGGAATTAGTAGTGTTTGTAGGTAGTTGCTAGCGCAGCCCAAGTTTACTTTTTCACTGTATTACATTATTTTTAGCTCTTGACAATAGCACCTACAAGCCACTATCACAGAGAGGAAGATTTATCCTACACTTGAAGTGTTTACTGCCGCTCACTCAGCATGTGCAAATCGAGTCCTGTGCTGTTTTTTGGAAAGGGCTTTTCTCCACTCATGTTAATCATGATTGTACAAGACATTCAGGTACCTCAGATGATCTTTTCAAGAAAAGATCATGTCAAGACACAAAATGTGTGTTGTTTGCAGAGCCTGCTGGCATAGCTGCGCCATTTGTGTGAGCACACAGCTCCCCCCAGTAGTTCCACTGCACAGGGCTGCCCTGGCACACAGGCATGTTCCCAGCACAGGGCACTCCCAGGCCTGAGGAAAAGGAAAGCAACCTTCATTATTCTCTGAGTCACACCTTACCCTGACATCACAATACCCCTATGCTAAGTGAGTTGTAAATCCTCTTTCTGTTTGAGTTCAGTGTTATGAGCTTAGCATTTGACAAGGGTATATAATGGAGAAACTTGGAAAAATTTGAGGCTATTGCTTAGTCCTGGGCATCTATCTATCTGGGCTTAGTATCTATAATTTCCTGAGCTGATGGTCCCCAGGTGTGTGTAAAAGGAGTTTGAAAAATTGCCTGTGCTTCAGCAGCTGCATAAATTGTCAGCATCCTCTGCAGCCGGCAGGGGAGGTCTGAGCCTGACTGCACCTGGGACAGGGATAAAAAGATCAAAACCAATCTCCAGAGTGGAGCTGATAGGAAAAACAACTGTGAAAGGGCAACATACTGTGTTTGCTTTGTGCACATGGTATGTCACGGGTGCTGCTGAGCATGACTCAGCATGGTCTACAAGAGTCACACAAGTTGTGGCAATAGCCCTCATTGCTGCCCAGCTGTGCCAGTCTCCCCTGTTGTTCTGCATCCTTTTCAATCCAAAAGCTGCTGTGGACTGCCCTCACCTTCAAGGATGCAGAAATTATCAGGTGCATCAAAGGCACAAGAGTTAGGGGAGAAAAATGACTCATGGAACACACGTCATTTTCCTAAAGAGTCACCATGTTTTCCCCTTTTCAGTAATGCCCTTGGCAGCATTAAGAATGGAAACAGATCAGCTTAGTCATTTTAAGATTTAACTTTCCTGAGATGAATGTAGGATGCAGGTGATACACACAGAGGACAGAGCAAGGGGCAGTTGTAGTTTATTTAAATAAAAATCGCATTTGTCGCCACGCATTCAAAGTGATAAATGGCTCCAGTGTGGTGATGGCTCAGCATATTATGCAGAATCATTCATCACTGGGTTGTCTCCCAGAAAAATCAGATCAGGGTGGCTTACTCCATTTGCAAAGAGAATTAAACATATTCTAGGCTTTCCCCACCCTTCCAGAACTTCCCTATTTTCCTGTGACTGTTACGTATGGGATGGAGCTTTTACCATCCTATGTGAGAATAAGGTTTATGGCCTCTGTGTACCTTTCAGGTAGCTTTTCTGTATCACTTGAGTGGCTCCATAAAACTGGTCATGTGTGACCCAGCTGGTACAAAATTATTCTGGTAATGTAGTGGCCTGGGGGCTTCAGTCTTGACCATTCATAAAGTCTATATATAGGTAAAGATATTGATATTTAGCTATTAGCCTCAGACAGATGAGGAGCATGAGTTATGGAAAAGCCTTTGGCAGCAGCAATTCTTTCACAGGGCATAGTCTTTGCATGACAAATGAGAATTAACCAGACAGTGATGAATAGTGCTAAAAGGATTATAGCCAAGCATACTTTCATACTAGCAGGTAAGGAATTTTGGTGTTTTTATATGTCAAAGTTAAGCTAGTATTAGCATTTTTAGTGAGAAGCAACTTGTTTTAGGACAATAGAGAGACAAGAAAAGGCAGGTTTGCTTTCCCAGCACAGCTGAAGTCTTCCTGCATGTGCACACAAACACACACACACACACATACACATACACATACATACATGTATGTACTGAGACGATAGCACTATAAAACAAAGAGGATTGTTCTACCCTCTCTCACTGGAGTACTGTGAAGTTGGGGCCCAAAAACCTTCATCCATAGAGAATCTGGCCCCCCAACTGCTCAAGAAGTGTGGTCTGCACAGCAGATTGCATAATAACTTCTTCACTTTCCATTCAGATAATCCCTTGCAGAAAATTCCCATAAACTCTAAAAGGCATTTTACTTTCTTCAGCAATTGAAGTCATTGGTTTATAATGATTTCATTTTAGTGGGCATCAGGTGGATGCAAGACAACCAGCCATGGGGAACAGAATCTCTCTCATTAATAACAAAGATAAAAAGAGGGAAAATGCTGGAAGCAGTCTGCACATGCTCACATCAGAAATCTGATCTTTCTCTGCTTTTTTTTCCCCCTAAAAGTGGGTACATGCCCCAAGGTACCTCTATCTGTATATGCAAAATGCAATGCAGTGCCATGTAGAGATACCTAAGCTAACCTCTAAGGAGCCGGAATACCTCATTTTACCAGGGGCAGACTTGTGCTGAAAAAAAAGTTCTCAGGTGGGAGGATTCCAGGCTAGCTCATTTAGAGCTAATTAAGGTTTCTTGTCTCATGGCAGCTTGTGCTGAGCCTGGGCAGATATTTCTGTCCTGACCCTGTCATAGGACATGGCACCTGAGAACAAAATCCTACCAGATGAGAATTTGAAACAGTGACTGTAGGATAGGCTTTCTTTGCTCTCACTTTGTTCAGTTGTTTTCAGGACACTGTAGCCATATGAGATAAGAACAGTGAACTTAGAACCCTCTTATTTAATGCTGAGGGAAAAAAATCATTCATTTTCTTAAATAGCTCCTCACTACGGTGCTTAGTCCATTGCTTCTGTTGGAGCAGTTGTATCCCAGCATCCACCAAACACAATCAATCAATAAATATCAGCCTTCAAAAACTACACACAGAACCTTGTGAAAGCACAGAGAAAACACAGAAACCCAATACCTGAGGCTCTCCATGCATCTTAATTGTAGCAAAAATTGAAAATCAAGAACAGTGCAGAGTACTGTTGTTTTATATATGAGTTATCAAGAGTCATACAGAACATAAAAGAGTAACCAACAACAGCAGAACTCCCAAGAACACTTTGACTTGTCTGTATGGACATGAAGAAATCATCTGAAGGTTCCACTGGGGAGATCTACTGATGCTACCCCCATGGCAGGGTGATTCAGGGTAGGAGTGGCAGACAGATCTAACATCTCATAGGGTGTGCAGGGGAATGACCTGGACACTTGGACTTATTTAACGATTTAAGGAATCACCACCAGGCTATAGGCTATAATAAACAGGAAAAGGGGAATTATAAAGTAGAAAAAATATATGTTAGCTATAAAGAAGGTAATTCTGAAAGTGATCGTGAGAAGAAGTGACAGAAAGCAGAAGAAAATGTATTCATTTTGGAAATTTAAAATTAGCCTAGAGGAAAGGCTAGAAAAGGCTTTAATGGGGTCAGTTCTGAGAGGAATAGAAGATGGAGAGAGTAATTTATATGACGCTTATGAGAATGAGTGAAACATAAAAAATTTGAGACATGTTATACTATCCACTTTCAGTTTCTCCAGTTGTGTGTCAGGTTGAGAGCACTGGCTGACTGAATACAATATTGAAACTTTTCTCTTATTTTATTCAGGAGAATCCCGATGAACTCTACATTGACCTGGGAAGTAAAATTTACCCCAATGCGACCAGGTTTACGAAGACTGATTGCAAGCCTGAATTCTGATGCTTTGAGGCATGTGTATGGTGAGCTGAATGTCCAGATTCAGAAACCGTGAACCAAGGTGCTGCCTTCTTCTCTCATTTAGCTATATTTAAAAATATTATGGTAGAGGGTGGCTGATGGAGAGGTATAAATCTGCTTATTGTTATTTTAGTCATCCTTGTGCTGAAAAATTTGATAAAGCAAACTAATTGGTGTGACTGGGGAGAGCATAAAAAAGCACCTGGATGCTGAATGATTTAGAAGTAGCTATATGTAATTAAAGGCGATTCTAAGTCATATTATTGCTGTAGTTCACTTGTATTTATGGTCTTTTGCATTACTGCTGCAAGGGAATTTGAAAAGCTCTATTCGCTAGAGTAATCTGAACTTTACTTTTAATTAAGGCCTGGTATTTCAGTGAAAAGGGAAGGAAAAAAATAAAGAACCCAGTGTTATAAATTCTTAGACTGAATTACACAACATTATGGTAGATCATTCAGGCTGCAATAGAAACAGGTATTTCTAGCTAAGGGGTCTGCTTTATCTTACAAATTAATAATGTTCTGGTTCATGGAGAGCTCACTTTGCTGGAAGCACCTCTCAGGATGTTTTATCTACAGAATATTCTCAGCCCCTTTTTTCATCTTGCAGCTTCCCTATGCCTTTTCTTCTACTCACTCATGTGTGCAGGCACTCACAGATATTCACTTCATACACTCATCAGACCCTGTATGCCGTTGATATGATGTTCCTCAACTTTGCTGGGTGAAAATCCAGAATTTTTCTGCCTCTGCTCAGAGTTTATCACACAAAACCTGCACTTGCTGGTGGTATGTCTTGTGTAAGATGTGTTCTTTCTTCACCCTTCTCTGCCTTCTTTCTCTCCTGAGCCCACCCTGTAGACCCATCTCCGACATGAGTGTGGCAGGAGTGTTTGCTGTCCCAGAGCAGTCCAGGCTGGCAAATGGGGTGAAGGACAGAGGAGCAGAGCAGGGAGCCTGAGATTCCTCTCCTGCCAGTCCCACAAGCCTAGTCAATATCCTACACTGGAGCTGGGCGTGACTTTGGACTAAAAATATGGGTATGAGTTTAGATTAAATCGTGCTTGAAAGCAGAATGAAAACCTGTTACATGAGTAACCCCAGGAATACTGAAGGACAGAAAATCATCTGGGAAAGGAGTAAAGATGCATCCTGCGAGTCAGAAACTTACACAAACCACAGCAACTCCTCCCCTCTGGCCACTGTGTGTACATAAGTACAGATCGGGTATTAACAGTACGGGGGAGCCAGTTGAGCTTCTAAAGTTAAAAGGAATCTCTTGCTCTTTAAACTCTGAGGCTTTAATGGATGGCCATGTGGTCTCAGTGAAAAGTAAGGGAGGTGCCTTCCCTTCTGTTCCTCTTGTTGCCACACATTGGCCATGGTACCTCCTGCAAGACCTGTAACCAGCTATTAAAGTCTTGGGAGAGGAGAAATGCAGCTGCTCTTTTTATTAAAATGTGGGAAACAAAGCAAAAATCCACACCACCTCGTGTACTCTGGGAGTACCCCAGGATCCAAGAAAACCAGGCTTTTGGGGGCTGTCACTTCAGGCATGGACACACCCTCATAGAGCTAATGTGACCCCATTAGAAACTTTGCAATGTCAGTCTCCCATGTAAGTCCTGTGGGGTAGGAAAGACTGAACAATGTGTTGTCGGTTCAGGGTGACAATCTCTGTTAGGTCCTTGAGCAGTCTTAACAAGGTCTACATCTTCTAATAAAGTTATCCATTTTGTGTTCTTGCATATAAACCTGCTTTCTATTCCAGATATTTTGTAACAAGAATGCAAAATAAAGCGTGTCTGATTGCACTTGTGTGTTGTGTTCTGTATTTTGATCAGTTACTTCTACATAGTAGCACTGCAGACACCAGTTCCTGCACCTTCATCGTAAAAATTAAGAAATGCACTTCTGAGCCATGCTAATAACAGTGTCTTTTTTGGTGCTAAGAAGAAAAGCTTATATTTATTTAAATAAATAAAAAAAAAATGCTGGCTAATTTTAACTGTTTTCCTTTGGTTTTCCTTCTGTTGCAACAACTGGCTACCTGATGAATTGGAGAAGGTGATGATTTCCAGAGAACATCACTAGTGCCAGGAAAAAGAATCCCTGGAATTTGCTTTAACTTGTCAGAGACCATTAAGGCACCAATTTGGCCCTAATGAGACCCTACCTATGTCACATTTTTAAGGAGTGCTTCTCTCAGCCAAACATTTCAAGTCATTTTACTAACACACATCAAGCTGAATGACCTTTGCCAAGAGACAGGAAGTATTTTTATTTACAGTTTATAGAGAGATACATTGAAGCTAAGTGATAGCTGGGAACAGAGACCAGGGATGTCAGCAGCCCTTGGCACCACCAGCCCGCTCACTGTGCACTGAGATGCTCACAAAAACCTCAGGACAAAATGAGGATGGCCTCTAGGATTTCAGCCACTCTCCAGCCCGTGTTTGGGCTGTCACATGAAACACAGGTAAAACCTGGCTGGAGAAGCAGGGAGGGATGTGATTGCACTTTAGGTACATAGGGTGTGATCAAATTTCAAGGACAGATTGGCAGCCTCAGGTCAGGAGGAGCTCTGAACCTGAGAAGAGTTATAGATTCTAAAGTCCTTTTTTAATTGGGCTGAACTTGGGTTCTCAACACAACCAACACAGATCAGAGATGCACTGGGCAAGAAAGAGTCCAAAAACAAATGTTTGCTTCCACAGCTCTCTCAATCCAGCAGCTCAGAGATGCTAAATACAAACAAAAATCACTCCTGGAACACACCTCATTTATTATCAACTTGTTACATCCAAGCTGTGGGACAAGTTGCTCCAATGGCCATCAACTTGTCACATTCCAAATCTTTCTGTAATCAAAAGGAAATACATCTTACACACAGAACTGGGAAGAATATATTGTTAGCCTTGTTAAAGATAATCTCATCGGAGAATTTTTAGTAGCTGAAATAACTAGGATGGAATTATATTCATGTATCTTTATTACAATGATAGTAACATTCATTGTCCAAATTATATTAGGTAAAACAGGTACACAGAAACTTCATAGCATACTCCACTTTCTCTACTTTTTCATGCATCTGTACACTCTCTACACTGCCCCTAAAATGTCTTCATTCTGGGTAGGTGCATGTATAACAGCAAGTCACCAGTGTCCCACGTCCTCCACCAGGTAGAGTCTGATACTGTTGGGGAGAGTTTATCTTCTCTTCATTGAGATTAGCACAACAGGAAATTTCTTCCTTGTCACCCTATGATACATCAGAGGTCATTTTTACAGATTCCTTGTACACTCAACATATTGTTCTTTTTTTTATTAATTCAGCTACACAATAGATTGTAATTTGCTACGTGATGCATTTTACATGTGTTGGGTACTCATTGTGTGGTATCTTTTGTTACATCTAAAATGTTTCTTACCTACCTCCTAATGTTGCACCTTTTGACAACCACTTATTGGTGAGCTATTTGTAGCCTTAGACCTCCCTGATCATCCTACACCCACACTGTCAAGGTCCTTGCTACCATCCCATCCTAGTGAACTTTTAGGCTGCATTTTATTTTGCGGTCATAAATAGTTCATTCCACAATGAGTAACTACCTGCTCTTACTGTCTGCTAGTTACAGAAAGGGTATATAAAAAGTATTTCACCATGCAATTGGAAAAAGCACAGCAAAAACTAAAAGAAGGCTGGTAGTAGATACCAGGGCATCAGATAATTGCTGTTACAGGTAAAAAGCTTGACAAGCCCCAGTGCCTGTGCTGCTAGATTATCACCATGCTGGGACCTTTCACAAGCAATGGCAGCATCTGATTCGTGCACCAAAATCAGAGGATGCAATTGAACATTGACTTTTCTAGTGACTGGTACTACCAGTGATAATTGGTTTGAACTGAAAATAATCAATAAACAAAGCCAAATCAGTGGCACACATGGACCACTGGTGCTGGGCACTTTCCTTCCTGCTATGCCATTTTCTCAGCTTATTGCTTTCATATTTGTCCTTGTTTTTCCCAAGAAGACTGTGGCTGCTGGTGCTAACTTCTGAGTGATGGCACAACAGAGGAAGACAATGAAAGACAACCAGATCAGAGGAGGTGGGAAAACCAGAATTAATATCCGTGCTATGAAAGAGAAAAGTCTAAAGTATACTGTGTCAATGGAAGGAGAGGAATTGTCTTGTATATTGGAGCTGGCATGATAGCTGGATGAGTGAGGGAGAGATGAGTGTGCCCTAAGAGAAGATCCAGTCAGGGCTCAGCCTTTTCCATAAGTCACCTGAAGCCTGATTCAGACAGGGTTGTGCCTGTCTGGTGTCTGCAGGATTAGTCTGGGAATAAAAGGGATCCCTTGCAAGCACTCAAGCAGCTCCTGTTCCAGTTTTGGCTACCACAGTGGACACAAGACCCTGACCTATGCTGGAAGCACCACTTAAAGCCACAACAACACAGGATGTGATTGATGGGGAGGAGGTCATTATGCAGCTTGCCATCTGCTGCAGCCATAATCCTGGCATATTGATTGTGTGAATGTTTCCTCAGAATCCACTGACTTATGGAAATGGTGTAGATCAAGCTTCCAAGCTGGAAGTTTTAAATACATTGGCTTACCCAAAAATCTTTTGACGTGTATCCAACGCAGGCAGAGTGCTGAGACTCTTTTGCCTCCAGGTGTGAAACAGGGGACACCCACAAAGTGATGGGGGAGGAAGAATGAGCACTCTCACTGTCTACTAGGTAACTATTTTGCTGTGTGAGTTGTGAATTATGAATAAGAGATCTGGTAGCTGGAAACATCATGAATTAAGTGATGAATCAGTAAATTGGCGTGTTAGACTAGTTTGCACAAAGTTCAAAGTGTGTTTTTCTTCCCAGTGTGTTCATAGAACAGAATTTAATTTATGTATTAATTTTAGTACATTTTCTTGTAATTTCAAGCAATCCAAATGCATTGTGACAACCCTAATGGAAGGAGTGGGAAACATCTGGTCTAGTGAAAACTGTGGTAGCAATGAGTGGTGTTGCAGATGCAAGTATTTTGCTTATGCAATTAGAATATCCTGTTGAGCAGAAACACAACAGAGAATATCTGTTTAGTAGCTTTGGTGGCTCTTTCTTTTGTGATCTTTGAGAACTTTGTTAGATTTTGGCATCTACCAAGGCAATTCCCAGGTGTGCTAGCAACAGATACAATCAAATGTCTCATATTTGCTTTGAACCTCCTTCTCCCACTGACCTCCTTTGACATCCTGTATCTCTGATACAGGGAGAATCAGAGACACCTTCTCTCTCCAATGTGAGATCCATAGATTCATGGACTTCTGAGCTGCATTCAGTGTGCATCACATCTTCTTCAGATTTAGTCTGTCATTTTGTGCATGGAAACTCTTCCATGCCTGTAATCAGTTTTGTTTCTCTCCTCTGAACTTCTCCCAACATTATGCCACTTTATGTTCCATTTAAACACAGCAGTTTTAAGCATCTGCATTTTGCAAAAGACACTGCTAATGAGTGACTGGCCTACCTGTGCAGGGAGAATGTGGGTCTCTTGGAACCCAGATTCATTAGATTAAACCTGGACTCGACTGTGGCTGAAATAGATTCAAAACCTGCCCTCATTGCAAGATCTGTACCATAAAGGTTGAACACATTTTGGGCTTTTGCAAGCAGTGTCTCATGAAATACCTCTACACTGTCATAGAAGTATGTCTGCCCTTGAATAGACCACGGATCATCTTTCTACAGCAGTGTATGAAGAGTAAGTAGGGCATTAACATTTGAAAATCAACTGATCTTTTTCATCAATATGTAGATTCATAGGATTATGAGATGTACTTAAATGTTACCTGCATGCCGCTCTTCTTCAAAGTAAATATGTCTCAGAATCTCTGTGGTTGTGGTGCTCTTCAGGTTATTTTATCTGATTACAAAATTCCTCTGCTTGGAAATAACCTGCAGAATAATAGTGAAATGCTGCTGTGAACTTCAGACAGCTGCATAGAAAAAAACCTCACAGAGTAAGGGGTAAATCTAGTGAGCTGTAACTCAGTTTTAATGTTCTTCAGCTATATTTGAGTTAGTAAGTTTTACAGGGGCAGATCTTTAGAGTGAAGCTGCTGGCACTGAGTTCCCAATAGCTACACTGTATTTTGGAGGATTTATATTAGACTTGCCATCTCTGGTCTGAATGGCTGTGAGCCCTTGGAGAGCCTTTTGCTGCACTCTTCAATTCAATTACTCTTCACTCTTCAATCAACACAAACAAAACTAAGCTGATACAATATGTGCTCTTAGATCACTATGACACAAACTAAAACACTGTAAGCCATCTTTTCAAAAACATGTTACTGGTCAGAAGAGGTGAGGGATGGTCAAGAGCTCAACATCCATGACAGCTGCACAGCAAAGATCTGCCTGGGCAATGTGATCTGAGAGCATTGAAGCATTCAGTACTTCTCTGTGTAGGTGTACTGGTACAGAAATTCCCACAACACCACGGCTCACTCCGACAGGAGGTACAAAAGGTGCACCTTCAGAGGTAATGGTAGGAATGCGTGGTAGTCCAGCATTAAGGAAAACATTCTCTATTCTCCAACAGGTCTTGTTTTGTATCAGCAGGAATTGGTGGTGCTCTCTACGGAGTGGCACACTGACTCTGTGTGCTCCCTAGATCCCTGTGTGATCTTTATGCTGATCTAGCTGTATCTGTGCTTGTACCAAGATGCATGCTTTGGGAACTGGTCTCCTTTTAACCAAATGCTCTGTGCTTCACTAGTGACACACACTGCCTCCAAATCCCCTTTGCAGCTGGAAAAGTTTGCCCTGCTGTTTGCTTAAAAGTTTGTTGGGTTTGTTGTCCTTTATAGAACAAACAACTTGAGCTAATTTAGGGACTGTTATAAAGATGATGTTCCAAAGCCTCTGCTGCCTAAACAGTTTAGTTTGTAGGAAGACATTTTCCTTTACTAAGATAAGCTTTGCACAGGGCCATTATAAACCCCACTGCAACATGCTGATGACTTATTTTCTGCCTTTCAACTGGTTTAAGTTAGGTAGTCACAGTTTTTGCAATATAAAGCAATACTTTGTGCTCCAATCAGCTAGTTCTGGAAGAGCTTTTAAGTAATAAAACCTATTCCCAAAGCTCTGTTGACCTCATCAGCATTACTGGTGCCCAAGAAAAAAAATACCTTTGCATTCAGAGACTCAGCATTGGGGAAGTGTCATAATCAAACTGCAAATTAACTTGCATCCAACTGTGGTTACAATTGAAAGCGTGAGGTTAAGCAAATGGGAAAAGCCACCATTTTGAGGAAAAGGGGGAAAAAAAGACCTCAGACAGAGGATGTAGAAATTTAAGAATGTAAAAGAACCTCTACATGTCATTTTTACATATTAAAAAATTGAGCAGCAGGAAACAAATACAACCAGGGACAATGCTGAGGGAGAGAGACAGAAGAGGCTGTATCTAGAACAACACAGACATGCCAGCAGGCAAACTGATTATGCCACTTTCTGAATCTGTAATTCCTGTCACCAAGTGGATCTTGGTTCCTATATATAACTGCTCAAACAAACAGCGGTCAAATATCTCTTCCTGCAGCAGGAAAGGGACTTGAGACACATTGCAGAGCCCACAAAAGAAAAAAAGCAGGGGATGTCATAGAGCTGAAGGGGAAAAGGCAAAACTCCTGGCCAAGATTCAGGGTATCTGTGGTCATTGTACTGGCAGCATGATCCCCCTTTTGAAACATCTGTGGCAACAGGTGCTTGGGGCAGGCTGTCTGTGAGAGCAGCTTGAGAGTGGGAGTATCCCATGCTGCTTTCAGTGGGACTAGAGTGGCTGAAGTGATGGGCCACTGCAGTAACGAGATTTACAATGACTTCATTGACCAGTTCTTATAACTCTTTTATTTTAATAATTTGTTATATTAACTGATGTTGCATATCTGGCCAGTTGAACACTTTTAATTTCCAGTAGGCTTTCAGGAAAATCCTGGTGGGCCTCATTAGGGAAAGTCACCAACACCGAAGCTGATGGGCTTACAGGGTGGGACACAGTCCAGAGGCTCTCAGTCCTTAAGCCCCACACTGAGCCTACAGCCTGGTGCTTTATTGCACCATAAACCCAGGGTGATGGGGTTGAAGGCTGGAATTAAAGGTTGATGTGGCTGGGAGGTAGCTGAGATTGGTAACTGCCTATACCAGCAGATACCATAAATCCTTTCTGCTCCTTTTTTCTTGGCCCCATCACAGACCTTGGTGAGGGGAGAGAGTTTTGACTTTGTTCTTCACCTCTCCATCCCTTGAAAGTAAAAGAACACACGTGAGGAAACACCAAATAATAAAAGATAATGGTGCTTTTCCCCTTCCTTTTTGTTTTTTCATCCTGCATTTATTTTGAGCAGTATTGTTGATGTCTGGCTGAGTTACAGTAGATCCATTTACTATTGCAATCCGCCCTAGTAGATTCCTGGTAAAGGACATGGGCAATGAAATCAGCTCCAGGAGCTCTTCTTAAAGTACGCCAGAAAAGATGAAAAATAACACTGAGAAGAGGAGGTAAATCTTCTTCAGAAGTCTGGGTGTTGCTTTTCTTGTTGTCACATATATTGACTTTAGGAGATTTCCAAAAATTGGCTAGACAATCAAGGGGAATAATGGGAATAAATCAGAGAACCTGAACAAGGACCATAGTGCCATATTACAGGAATTAACTAAACTCATTCCTGAAGCCAGAGAAAGAGGGAAACATTTCTGCAGATCAGTCATTTGCCAAGGGCGACAATAATGTCAACAAGACAGAGCTGGAAGGGGATTCAGGATAAAGTAGTTCTGCAGTTGATTTTTGAGCATCTTCATGCAAGTCTGTTCTCTATTTTGTGTTCTGTTTTATAACTGGGATGGGTTCATACTGCTTGCAAGCATTTCCTGAAGCCATGGACCAATGCTGAACCATAGACTCCAGAAAGTGATCCTCAGAGCAACCACTCCTGTCTTTTTATTTTTTTCTTTTTTTTTTTTTTTTAATTGCACTTGCAGGGAAACAAAAAATGGGGAGAAATAATAAGAATAAACAGACTTTCAAAGCATGAGCTGATTCTTACTTGGCTTCAAATTAAAACTTGCATGATGATCAAAAAGTCATAAGTTATTTTTCTTCCCAAAGGCTTGACGTGGGTTATAGATTTTAAAAAATATATATAAATCAGAAACATGGCATTATTACTCCAGGTTATTATGAATCATGTATGTAATGTAGAAGTAGATAGGAGAGTTAAAATTGCTCCATATGTAACATCTCCAGCAACAATCATCCCAAATGGTTGCTTCTGGTGAGGGTTGATTTACAGTGAGATACAGGGCTGTGTTTCAAAGGTACTGAGTAAAGAGTGCTTGGCTCCTGCTGACTTCAATGAAAACACATGGTCCCTCCCAGATAGAGGCACGTCTTGCCAGAACACATACAGGACCATTGATAATGTGCCAGCTTTTAAAAGAATCAATAATAACTATGTTTTGTTGTGTTGTAAAGGCAGGTTAAAGTAATATATAAAGCAGTTGCTGTGTCAGGGTTGGACTGACTTACATCAGGTCTTGGTTTGGCTTTGTGCTCTTTATTGACTAAAACGTAGTATTTGATTGTAACAGCGAGATCTACTTTTAATTAGCCCAAGTTGGATGCTTGTATCCTGGGTCTTTGATAAATTTACTTTGATACTAGTGCAAACACTGAACCCACCATTGCTGTCTCATCTTTGATGCAGAAATTTCTCTTGAGAAGAACATCAGTCGAGCAGTTCTGTGTGACATGCACAGTAAATCAACATCTTCATACTCCAGCCAGGTTTTCTCATTTCATCAGAGACCAAAAATTTTACTACTGCATCAGCCTTGAAAGTACTTTTCACCTGTTTCCTTTATCAACACTTTTGTAAGTCATCTTAAGCGTCTCACTACACTGGAGGCTGATCAAGAATGGCTCAGAGTGATGTCGAACAACAGGGTAATACAATTTTTGGCACCCTAGGAGTACATACAGTGATGTTTTGATGCCTCTCACTCAAAATTAGCCACAGCTCTTACTCCTTAAAAGTTTGTTTTGTTCTATTGCCACAGTCTTGATGGTTTCCTACTACCTCTGAGTCAGTCACCTCAGTTGATAATGATTCTAAAGCATTGCCTACACTTTTCCGTTTAAACTGATCCACTGGTTTTTGAAATATTAGCACATATACAGGTTGTTGATGTGAAAATTAATCAACTTTGTGGTAAGGTTCATTACATAGCCTGTAGCCTGAATGTTAAACTGGTCCCCTGGAGGTTTGATGGGAAGATCTGTAATAGTTTTGAGGTCTAAACCTACCTCTGTTTGACTCAGTAGCCTTGAGTACATTATTGAAATCCCAAAGAACTCAAAACCCAGGCACTGAGGTGTAAAGGCAAGAGCACCAGAAAGCCAAGGGCCAGTGCTTCCTCTCTTGCCGCCTCTTCATTGCAAAAACTCTTTCCCTGCATTTGTTTTATCTTAGAAGATCTTCCAAGTCATTCCATTTAAATGCTTGGGCACCATCAACCAGAGTGCCCTCAAGGTCTCCACAGACATGCATTACACACATACACATGCATGCTCACCTTCAGGCATCTTGAAAGTACTCACATATCCAAGGATGTTGAGCCCTGGCCCTTTAGAATCAGGTTGGTAAGAAAGTGGCTTACTTTTTTTTTTTTATGTCTGTTCATGAATGTATAAAGGGCTTTCTGAGAGCTACTGTGAAGAAATAATCTAATGTAGCACACGGCAACAATCAGGCTAAGGGTTCGTAGAATCAATAACAGGATCTGACCACTTTCTACAGGGTTAATATTTTTCTGATAAGTGCAGCCTATACCATGGCCTTTGCTGATCATTCTTCCTCTTTCTCTGCAGTGCACTTGTGGCAGAAATCCCTGCCCAATCTCTCTATATGGGCCCAGGGGTACACTTAAAATACCCCTTTCATGAGAATTACCATCTGGGATGAAGCCCTTTGGGTTTGGTGCTCATTTGCTGAATTCCCTGTGCTAGCAAACATAATATGCAGAATTCCTGCCTGTGCTTTAAAGACTTGCTTACATCTTAAAAATAACTTTTTAGAAAACAATTTTCCTTTACCTTTTCCCCTAAGCCAGACAACTCACTCATGTCCTGAGCTATATATATATCTTTTTTCTTCATGCTTTCCTACTAATGGTAGTGGTATTTTTCTGGGAAAAGCTTCTTACTTGTCAACAATTCCTCCTCTCCTGCAGCTAATTTCCTCATTGGGATCACAGTTCTCTGCAATATCTTCATTGATTTCCTCTGCACCTGGTAATAAAACTTAGTTCTTTATACATAATTATCTGTAAATGTAAACTGGCAGGATTTTAGGAAGTGACTAGTGATCTCTGCAAGTTCATGTTGCAAGAAAGCTTATTTTCCTAGAGAATGTTCCTCTGTCTTCTGAAAATAAGTTTTTCCCTCTAAAGTGGTTCAGACTGCATGCCCATAATGAAGCTGTCAGGTACCTACCTCTCTACTGCCTTATGAGCCTGAGAGTGGAGTTTCGTGTCCAGCTCAGGTCACTGGAAACAGCCGCAGCATCTCAACCAAGGCTGTGCCCCCAGGCCCCTCCTCTGCTTGCACGACGGCTGCACAAACCTTTGCAAGGCTACCACCCCAACCTGCCCCCCCAGGCACACCTACACCTTCTCATCCTCCCATACAAAGCCTTCAACACTTAACTTTCAGCTGGTGAACCTGCTAGCAAGGTTCCCAAACAGATGGCAAGTCTCGCGCATGAGACAAATTTCTATTTCTAGCCCCATTTTGCAGAACACAAGAGCTCTGGAATAGGCTTGCTTGCAGCCTCACAGTAAAATCACTGAGTTGAGATGGATGCTCGGGCCTCCCCAAGTGCCATCCTCCAGCCCTGAGGCCAGGGTGGGGTCTGCCCTCTTGACAGCAGCTCTGCTGCTCTTTCAACTGCTGCTGGCCAGCCACCCCAGGAGCTCAGGCCATCGAGCAAGCCAGCAGGCAGGCCTTTAAAAACTGAGTGGCCCATGAGAGTTGAATTTTCAGGCTGTGTCTGACCTTCAGCCATGGGTTTCAAATCCCTGCATTAGGCTGCAAACATGCAGCATAAAAGGAACAAAAGGTGACCAGAGAGTACAAATGCACATTGTCCAAAGTGGAGAGCTGATCTCTCCTCCAAATTTTTGGTTGTTCTTTTGTTTTAATCTGACTATCTGACGTATTGATAGGGTGTAATATGAGGGGAAGTGGCCTCCTTCTCTCTCAGAAAGGGAAAGTTTGAGGACACTGCATACAGTGACAGATTTGTGCTGTCTCCAGTGCCTGGGAAGTTGTTTTGCTTGTGAAGAGCAGCCAGGTTGGAAAACAGTGAGAGGTCCTTGATCCAAGGCATCACCGAGACCCTCAAAGGAAAGGTGGATTGTCCTTACCCTCTCTGTACAGTATAAGTGGAGTGATAAAAAGGGATTTCTCTCAGGGCTGGGAGAAACAATCTGAGACAACTTTCAATTCTTCAGGCAGGGAGAATAGCAATGAAGATCTGGAAAGAAGGGTGTACTTAGAGTTGTGGGTGCAAGAAGCTGTTGGAAGAGCTTAGAACTGAGTGGTTAAAAATCTTCTGGGTAGGCAAGTAACACAGGTCGTTGATGATTTTGGCCACCACAGGTGAATGTATCCACTGGTTGGACACTCTGGGTGTGGTGACTCTGTGTGCAAAGCAAAACACCTGTATTATGGTGGCTTTGAAGCAGGTGTCTCGTGGGAGTGGATCCTTCACAAATGAGTTTTTTTGTAGGCTGTTCTAATAAATCAAGAAAGAAAGCATATCCTGACCAGCAATTCCTTGTTATTATTTCAGCTAACTGCGAACTCTGCTACTATTTTGGCTCAGCCACCTGCTCACAAAGCTTAGTTTGTTGCTAAGTGTCAAAATACCCTAAATCAGAACTGGTGTCTCAGCTAGCAAGCAAGCAGCAGTAACACTAATGAGTCTGCAACATGATTTACATTTAGGATCTCAGTGCCTGCTACTATAAGAAGAGCAATGATAGAGACTAGGCGGTCTGCACGAGCTTAAACAGAAAAATCTATCACAATTATGATCACTTTTGGGAAAAAAACCCACATGTTTGGGGTTTAGACCATTTTAGTATCTGATATCCTCCTCCTGAATTACTGAAATTCTATATTCATGCTGACTTAGGAAATCTTAAGTCAGTATTTTTCAGACATGTCCCAGAAATAGCTTTTGGACATTGTAGGGCTTTTTGTTTTTCAGATTTTGACTAAGAATAAGTATTTTTGTGCAGAACAAAGCAAAGGTACATGTAATATTGAAGTATTTGACTCTAGAAGGATTATGGTCAGTAGGTCAGAATTTGGCTATCAGGATGTTTGGATTATAGCAACACACCAATTTGTTCCTGCTTCGTTTGCTCTGCTTGGCTCTGGCTATGCTCTAGTCAACATGGATTGGTTGCAAATCTCATTAACGTTGCTGGAAAGTGTTCATGTGTGCAAGGGATGAGCTCCAAACACCCGAATATTCATCAGCAATGACTCAGAGACCAGAAGACATCAACTCATAACAACACAAATGTGAGGCTGATGCTCCCAGACACAATTTGAAGTCTGGGATGACTGGGGGAATTCATTACACAAAGTAGCTATGGTGGGCCAGCACCACTGAGAGTTGAGCAGTGGGACCAGCAGGGAGGATGGAATATCCACAGGCTCACCTGGAGTTCCTTTCCCTGATGATACTTGATAAATGCACAGAAAATGCTGGCATTCAATTTTGACCTTCACTATTTGAGAGCATACAGGGAAAACTGTGGAAGAAAAAGTGGATAGTAATCTTTTTCCCTTTCCTTTCCTTGTTAAACCAGCAGGCTTTACCCAGCAGGCTGCCAAACAGTACAGGCCTGCTTTTCCTCTTCTCTCTCTGCCCCAGCAGGAACCACCAACACCTCAAACTGTGCTGTGGTGGGAGATCTGCCTGGCAAACCTGTTCAGCAGCAGGGAGGTTGCAAATGCCTGCAGTGGGCCCCATTCAGAGAGGTCATCAGAGCTGCTGGGAAGCAGCAGGACCGGGGCAGAAGGGTCAGAGGCTCTCAGCTTGGGAGGGAGGAATAACAGACCAGGTAAGAGTGATTTGCAGCACCCAGAGTCACCTTACTGGCACAGAGGTAAAACAGGGTCTCGTAGGGACACTTGTTGCTTCAGTTGTAAAACTACACCTGGCTCAGCAAAATGGGAGAGCACTCGATGATGTCTACATACGAAGTAACCTCTTGCATAGCAACATGATGGAGCATGTTCATCCTGACAGGGGTATGTTGAAAAAAACAGGGCCTCCTAGGAGGAAAACTTGTTATCCCCAATAATAGAGGAGGAGAGGAGAGGAGAGGTGGAAAACAGTTTAAAGAACTGGAAACTGTGACTTTCTTCTGTAGATGGCTTTTGTGGAAGTTCTCCCAGTCTGAGATCATTTTCCATGAAGGAATAAAAAGAAAACCATTGTTTAAATCTATTAAAGGTGGTGGAAATAAACTAAACATCAGTACTGTTCTCACTCTCTGCACAGAGGGAAGGAGGATCAATTTTTGGGCAAATTACAGCCTTGGTGCTGAAAGTTTATCTTCAAGTTTAGGCAAATAGAAACCCAAACCAAGCAAACAAACAAACAAACAAACAAACCCCAAACAAAAAATCAAACCTAGATAATAAGGGAGGAAGGAAAAGAAGGGAGGAGGAAATAAACCTAGAAGAGTCACTCTCTTGCATAAAAAGCCCAGGAGACTTACTGATCAACATATGTAGATATTCAAGAAAAAAAATCCTTTTCCCACCACTGCTGTGGACTTCAACAATGCCACAATTTCATGTGTTCTGTTGCAAGTGAATGTATGAAAATTCAATGTATAAAATCTGCCACAAAAGACTGTGAGGGCCTATTCTTCATCCGTGTATAAAACTGGACACTCTGCACTGCAGAAACACATTTATAAGAACATTTTTTGCCCTGGTGCACAGGAAGATAGTTTCATATATGGCCGTCAGTGAAATAAAGAATATGAACAATGCCAACTCTCTTGCCATAAAAAACCTTACTGTAAGAGCAAGAAACTAAATGCAATACATGTACTACCTCCTTTCTCCAGCACCACGTGATGTACAGTACAAAGGTGTTTAAAACTACTCTAGTTGGACAGGGTATAGTTTGAAACTGTCCTGTAGGACATAATTACAATAATCAATACAATAATGTGGATAAGACCTTGCATTACGCCTAGACCTGCACCTTGACTCAAAGGGATTTCTCTCTAAAGCACAGCCCTGAAATCTAGGTTGTTTTGCATTCTGAGGCTATGAGTGACAAGCATATGAAGCAGCAGCTGCTCCATCATTGCTCCATTTCAGATGTCAAAGTCTGACCCTGTCAAACCCACTCACAGCCTGACGTGTTCTGGTGAGGAGCTGGAGAAGTGCATGGACTTATTCACCAGAGCACTGTTCATTCACAACGAAGTCATCTGTGCTACCCACATCCATTAGCCAGAATTTGAAATACCAGAAAAGCAAATGCCTAAAATTTTCATGAACTGAGGTATTGGTCCTTGAGACATGAATGGAAAGAGAATCGGAACTGTGCTTGTGATGATGAGTCATGGGTTTAAAGGGATACTGCCAGGTAAATATTTTTTGAGCCTCCCTCTTTCTATTACCAGCACTTAGCTCACTGGGCCTGTGAGACTCTGCAAGGCTGTATCCTTGTCTGGCAAATTCCAGCTTAGCACTCCAAGCCACCATTCCCTGCTCAAAGCCGAAATGCTCACACCAGGACTGAGACCACAGTGTGGCCTTTAATGTAAAGGATTTTACAGCACCAGTCAAGAAGTGTTCAGCTTCTCTGGACATCCTATGTACCAGGTGGTGGCAGAAGGGCACCAATCCACCAAAAGTTTCTCCAAAGACTGGAGAATGCTATGGCCCATGAAGGGTCTATTTCCAGAAACTTCTACACTGAAGCACGGGGTAGCCCTCCAAACAGCCGCTCATTACATGAACTTGTAGCAAAGCAAGGAATGTTTTAACAAAGGTCTGAAGGAGTAAAAAGGTTTTACATGTAAAACCACCTAGGTTTCCAGAAGATTCTGTATTCAGACATATGGAGGAATTCATGCAATCATCTAATCAACTACCCACCAGTAATGGAGGCTATGCAAAGTAGCCAAATTGCCCTGTTTCCTACTCACCCTTGTGCTGAAGTATCTACGTGAAGAGGAAAAAACCTACATTTGGAAGCGTTGGCTGGGGAGAGAGATCTTTGGATGTCCCAGTCAGTCAGCTGGTCCTGTCAGCTTGGAGCTTCACCTCTTGCGTCAGATAACGAGGTGTTCAAAAGAGAATTTACATTTTTTTTCTCACAGTGAGAGGAGCTGGCAAATCTAGGGAGGTGGATAAGGGAAAGAAGAGAAAAGTGAGGCACAGAGAAGGGAAAATTATTAGAAGGGCTGGAGTTGGAAGTGATGGAAAGAGAAAGAGGAATCTCAAGGGTAGGCAATAGCATAGGTGGTATCATTGTGCAGAGTAATATGGAAGGTTATAAAGACAGAGGACTTTGTTGATGTATGCACATAGAGCACGTGCTTCTTGTCCCTTCTGAGGGACATGGTGAGTTGTCAGGGTCCCTAGTGCCTTGGTACAGCTTGAGTGAAGGGCCTGGATGGTCTGAGGTGGACTACTGGCTTCCTCCTACCTAGTGTCAAGCTTACCATCAAGGTAGACAGTGCTGAGATACATCAAGGGTACCTTGTGTGTGACCAGTATGGCCAAGGTGCGTGAATAAATTTCCTGCACACATCAGTGGTGTCCCACTGGGCGATGGAGTGGTCAGGATACCACTGGAGAGGATAGTGTGTCCCACTGGTGGTCCCAGCACAACTGGGGTACACCATGCCTCCTGCATGCTGTAGTGACCACTCAAGATACCTTAAACAGCATCAATCTGTGGCTTGGGCAGCAGTGTATGGCTTTGCAGCTCTCTGCAAAGTTCACCTGTCCTTGCACCTGAAAGATGGCTTAAATACACATAATTATTTCCCAAAGTGGAGATCACAAGGACCTCTGAAGGCAGCCTTTCATGTCCAGACATCAGTTGGCCACTACCAGGACAGATGCCTGCACAGATGCAAGGTGCTCTGGGTACCAAAGGGATCTCATGTCTCTATTATTGTCTTTCAGCCAACGGAGGGGATTGTCCCATTCCACTCCATGCTGGTGCAGCCTCACCTCAAGTCCTTTGTGCAGTTTTGGGCAACACAACATTAGAAAGACACAGAGCTATTAGAGAGCACCCAAAGGAGGGCTACAAATATGGAGAAGGGCCTTGAGAGGAAGCTGTATGAGAAGGGGCTGAGGTTGCTGAGTTTGTTCAGCCTGGTGAAAAGGAGACTGAGGGGAGACCCGAGGAGCAGAAACTCATCTCTTGTCTGTGGTGGCCAGTGACAGTACCCAAGGGAATGGCCTGAAGTTCTATCAAGGGAGGTTTAGGTTGGATATCAGGAAAAAGTTCTTCACTCAGAGGCACTGTAACAGGGTCCCCAGGGAAGTGGTCACAGCTCCAAGCCTGACAGAGTTCAAGGAACGCTGAACAATGCTCTCAAGCAAATGGTGTGACTCTTGAGTCTGTCCTGAGCAGGGGCAGGAGTTGGAGTTTGATGATCTTTGTGGCCCCTACCTACTTAGGATATTCTATAATTCTGATCGTCTGATCTTTCCAGAGGTGGTGCAGCACGGGCAGGTGCATCCTCAGCAGGTGTACCCTGTGGTGTGCAGTGTGGATGCTCTTGGGGCAGACAGTTCAAGGGGTGAGGACTCAGCAGAGCAGTGTCCGTGGGCAGCCCTGTGTAGAGCAGGGCCAAGATGATACATTGAACCTAAAGTCATTTAGTTCACCACTCCCTGATTGCCAACAGCCATGAGTTATCTTCCATCCTCTATCGAAAGAGCTGGGGCTGGGACCACCTCCCAGGAAACATGTTTTGTTCAATATCCAGCACTGCCATATTGTGGTCCATGACTTCTTGCTGGGAGATGAGTGGAATTGCAAGGCTCCATCACTGAATGGTAACTCAGCATAAGAAAAGGAGCAGGGAGCAAGGGAGAAGCAATAGAAAATATTGATGTAATAGCCCTCCCCTCTTCATCAGGTTCTCTTTTCACTCTAGATCTTTCATAAAAACCATAACATAGAAATAATATCATAGAGAAGCCTTTTGTATTGGCATGGGAAACAATTTTTGCCTAAGAGCTACAAGATATCAGCTTGTGGAGCCTGTCAGAAGGTCAGCTCTGTGACTGAAGTTTATCAGCAGGGCTGACAAGGTTGTGCCTGTCTGTCTGTGCTAGAAGCAAATCATGAGGTTTCTGATTCTGAGCCTCTAACAACTGTCCCTGTTCCTTGTTTTTATTTGTAGGACTGATTGAGGGCACTGTAAACTTGTAAGTGAGCAGTCCAAGGACCTGAGTTAAGAGTCTGGAGGTGAGTGTCAGTGGAGAACAGCTTTGTAAGTGTGTGCACTGCCCTTGATTCCCCCGGTTTTCTGAGATAGAAGCTCCAAAAAAAAGGAGCATGTGAGGTAATACACAAGAGAAGTAGGTTACCCATGACTTACTGGTATTCTTTAGCTCTCTTGCCTCTAGAGAATGGCACTGCTGGAAATACACAGCTGTCATGCAGACCTTATCAGATAAAAGGCAGTTTGCCTGGAAAAAAAAAAGAAAAAGCTTTATTTACTGAATTCTGATGCTTTGTACCAGATGACTCATTGTCACACTTCCCTCTTCTCACTGAACTAGAATCGTGTAGCAAGTTACTTTCATCCATTATGGCTTGTTGATAAGATGAAAGGACAAATTTTAAACTTTAAGATTATTCTTATCCTATAAGAGATGAGCATCATTGAATTTTTATCTCTGGTCAGCTGGTTGGCATTTGGAGCTGAGTGGTGCCATTTAGTATTAGTGACCTCAGACCTCAAATTTAAATATTTTAGCAAGTTCTTTGCATTGGTTCTGGGACCCTCAAGCTAGGGGGATGAAGGTTGTTTGAAGTCCCCCAACACTGCTAGCTGGATTTAAGCCAAGGACATTTGCATAAATATAATTCCTTGGGTATGATGTTAAAAAACCACACAAATTACAATTTTCCCCATTGTTTCTCAGAGTCTGATCCAGCTCTCTAGGAAGCTGGCAAGAAAATTATTCAGTTTCAATTAGAATTGGATAAAGACTTAGAATACAATGGACCAACTATTTATTTTGCATGGAGCTGACAGAGTACAACTGGCTTCAATAAAGATGTGCCAATTTACAGCATGTGACAAACCGACAACATACAGTTCCTTAACAGCTAAAAATGCACTAACTTTACACTTACAGGTTGATGTCAGGATTTGCATGTCAAAACATTTGGGTTTGAGCCATTTGAGGAAACAGGTGGGGTAAATAATGAAAACTAAATGAATATTTTTTCTTAATAGTAGTTCCACCTCTGTTATTCTTTTATGATTAGTGTCAAAATCCCAAATTTTTGCAGATGAGACATTTTGGTATGTGCTAGGCTGAAAGAAACCCAACCTAATACAGACCTCGAAGTAGAGCATGACCCCCAGCTTTTTGACCAGAAGCAGTAATATTTGGCAGATTATGAAAGCTAGGCAGACAAATAGACCAACCCCTTAATTACACATCCTGGAGAATTTCTAGGTCCTGTTAAATTGGTTTATTCTATTTTTATGAAATGAGGAAAAGGTCCACATGTGGGAGGCTCAATTTGTATAGAAATAAGATGGAAGATTAAGACAAGAGCACTACTTTATTACAGGTATCTGTTTTCCTTACCAAAAAAAAGGTAATTAGTTAAATTAATTACTTTAATTATACAGATGCATTATAATAGCTTTTGAGCATGTTAAATAATGACACAACACTTATGAGGTAAAGTTCACCTAAGAAAAGTCATCACAGTAGGCGTTTGGGCTCAAAGGGGTGCCTGCAGTTAGCACACAGCAGGATTTTATGTAGATAGAATTAGGATAAAGAAAATTGATTTTTAACCAACCATGAGGACCAAAAAAAGAGAAATTACCATGCTTCTTAAGGGAACAGAAGTACAGCCACCCCCATGGGAAGAGAACTAGACTTCATTTCTCAATGAAGCTGAATTTCAGCAAGATTCAGTAATTAAACTGCTTGCTTTAGCAGTCAGGATATCTGCAGCCAGATGATTGTTTCTTCCTGCTTAATTGATAGGAAGGCACATTTGCATTCAGTGCTTGTCTAAGTCACAGCCACACCACAGCATTTTCTGCTGGGAGGCCAAAGGCCGGAGAGGCATCTGAGCGCTTGGCAGAAGCCGGAGGTCAAACCCCACCACCTCCACTCATGTTGGACTGCAGAGCCTCGCCCTCCAAGAACCACAGCAAGCCCTGCTTGTCACTAGCTATTTCCCATCAAATTAAGGGAAATTTTGAGATAGGAATGACAACCCCTTTGAGGTTATGTGTTTCACAGGAGCTTATCTGTATTAAGTTGTGATGGTATATGTTGAAGCAAATGTTTGCCTTGGGCTCTGAGAGAGTTTGATCACTTTTATTAGTGCCTGGAAAAGCCTTCACAGGGAGTGGACCACTGCCACACAACAGCTGTCTGTCACAAGGGTGTTTTGAGGAGTTACAAGGAGTGAGGTGTTGGAGGCATGTGAGATTGCTTGCAATTCACCCTGAGTTTACAGTTTTTCCTAGTGGTTCAAAGGCAATTTCTGTGATGCTCCGTTCCTCCAGGCCTTAGGAATTAAAAATAGAGGAGTTGTTTCCACTGGCCTGAGCCCCACCACCACCAGCATCAAACCTGTGAGCTGTCACCAACGGTTTCTTCAGGAATAAAAAGTTGGTCCCAAATGGGACGTCGGGTGCAATGCCCTGGGGCTGACTGGCTCCTCAGGCTCCCGGTGCCAAGCAGAGCTGCTGCTTCAAGCCTTCCTTGCACCACACAACAGAGCTGATCATCTCACTGCTGACCACAGAGCAGGAACAACAAGTCTGTGGGAGAAGAGGGAGGAGATGTGAAAAAACAAAGGTTGGGAAAGAAGTGAATCTGAGCAGATGGAAAGAGAAGAGGAAGGAAAGGATAAGGAAGGATTTCAGTGGACTGCTAAGGAGGAGAATAAATGTATCTGGGAAGAATGATGTTTGCTCACTCCTTTCTAAATTAAGACTTGTAAACTAAAGTTAAGAAAATAATTGGGAAAAACAAGAAGCAGGTGCAAAGCAGGATGCAATGTGTGGCTGGTAATGAGGAAGAGGATTTTTCTTCAGCACGCAGAGGAAATGCCAGAATAACAAGAGAAGCAGATGCTGCTGCCTGGCAGCTTGAATCAGGTAATGTCAGGAAAGTCAGGAGGGGACAAGACTTGTCTCTTTTTATGATTTTTCAGTCCCCATAATGGCCTTTTTTATCAGATTACAAGATTATTTGAACTGGAGAAAAGAGTGAAAATGGATGTCGTGCTGTGTATGCGTGAAGGACAGAAGTGCAGCAGCCAAGTGGAGGGACTTAGATGGGTCCCAAATGAAGAAAGAAACACACCAGTGTGAAGAAAAATGCCAGAAGTTCTCCCACAGCTTGTGTACAAGCAAAATTCTTCCTCACCTTATCAAAATCCCTTGAAAATTTGAAGCATTGGAAAACTATTTTCGGTAAGATAAACAAGAAAGCTAGTCCCCAAGTGGAAGTCTTTATAGAAACAGAATATAGAGAGCTGTTTAAGGGATTGTTTCCTTTAAAAATTCAAATCTCTTGTAAGATTATACGAAGAAATTTTTAGTTTTGTTATTTCTTCAGAAATTCCCTGAGCTGTGTGACTGGACTTGGGCTTCCCTAGGTCTTCCTGCCCCGTGCTCACACCTAACAAAGCAGTGATTTATGGATGTTACCATAAGAATGCTGCTCTTTGGCCTCTGAGGCAACTGAGGATTAGGTATTAGCCAGGCTGCTATTGGAAAACACCACCATGATACCTACTGGACCCATGGCTGAGATAGCCACCAGCTGGTCTTGTCAGTGAGGACTAATTTGTAGCTGCAAATTCAGACTGTGAGGATGTCCTGTTGGGCCAGCTGCATGAGCTTCCACACAGGCTCCATACAGATGTGGCAATTACTTTTGCATGCAAGTTGTCCAAACCTTTTTTGTTGCAAATCTTACATTGAAAAGCTTGCCATGGATCTGCCTGTGTCCTCACTCTCTGAGTTACTTTGTGATATTGCTAATCACAGCTCACAATGTACTCCTGGGCCTGCCAACATCGGGGCTTGACATGAGTCACAAACTTGGAATGTACGGATTGATTCCACTAACAAGTTGAAGGCACAATACCTCTTGGATGGGCATAATTTATTTCAAGGTCACTGGAAGGTACAGCGGCCTTCACCAAGATGCAAACATCACCACCCTGGCTGCATCTCCAGAGGTCATCAAGACATTACTTCATCAGGTTGGCTACACTACCTGCAGCAGTGGCTAGAGTATGACTTGACGATTCCTGAAGTCACTCTCTCCCTCCTACATAATTTTCATTCACTGCCTGATTTCCCTTATTTTTGTGCTTGTTAGCTAATAACTAGCTAAGTCAAAGTCACCTTTTATCATGTGTGATCCAAAAAATATCCTAGAATTAATACTCAGAACAGTGAACCGTAATTAGAAGCTTGCCAGTTCCTGAAGCAGCTGTGATGAATCTGTGTTTTTCCAGACAATTTGCTAAAAAAAATCAGGATCGAAGGCAGCAGCCTTTGTGATGGGATTTCCTGTGGGTTTTTTTCTCACTTTGTATTTGGTTTGAGTGTTGCCTCTCTAAAAGAGTAACCAGAATGAATAGCCATGGCCATAGGTCAGGAAGGATTCCCAATTCTTCCTCTCCCACAATGCAGGATGCTGCAAGACCAATCCTAATTTCACCAACAACATAAGAAAATGTAAAATTTTTCCTTTAATTGGTAAGGAAGCAGAAAAAAGGTGTTCATACAATAAAATTTACTGCTTTGTTTCAAGTGTTTTAACCACTTGCCCCTCCCCTTTTTTGTCTTCAATAAGAAACCAATAAATTCTTTAATGGTGGTTGTTACTACAAAAACAAGCCAACAATCACCTGCTATAAACCCCTGATTTAAAGTTGATTGTTTAATCTTGCAGCAGTAAATCCAAGACTTTACATGAGATGCAAACCTGATCCTTCTTTAGCCCAAGACACTCCTTTATCATCAACTCATATGCATCAAAAGGCAAAATTTAGCCTGGCATAGCTCTTCTTTTATGATCTTACATGTAAATATTATTTTCATGTCCCCTGAGGCCATTTACATATTCTGAAGAAATTAAAGATGGAGCAATTCTCAGCTCGAGTGATTAAATCAGCTTAATAGAAACCCAGGATCAAGGAACAGCATTTCTTTCCTAGCTCTCTGAGCTCCTGGTGGGCTCAGCTCTGGGCAGGAATGAGCCACTAACCACATCCTTAATCACAGCTCCTGAGAGATGGCTTGTGTGTTGTCTGCTGTATTGTATAGCGTACGGCTCCCAGTCAAAAAAGTCCAGGATAGTTTTGCCCTAAGTTTATCGGACTAATTCAGATCACACAAATTTAGATCTTACTTCAAAGATAAAAAAAAGAATGCACCCCTTGTGGGCCATGACTTCACATGATTTTCTTCCCTTTAAGAAAAAAAAGCATGCTAACAATTCAGCTGGTACAAATTCCACTTAGTGTCTGAAATAACCAGAATATATTTCAAAATAAATTCTTTACTTCTGTTGTAATTCTCCCCAGACCTGAAGAATAATGAACAGTTTTATGTCCCCCACCAGCTCTGTGGTTCCTCAGTGGAATTCTTCTCTCCAGCTTTCCAAGTTCAGTCATTTTCTCAAGATGCAATTTCAAGCAAATAATACTAATAGTTCTGTGCCTAACATTCCTCTACAGTCAAGGACCTGGAACAGGATTCACAGGGGAGATGTTTGTTTTTGGTTTGTTGAGGGGTTTTTTGCCTCTTGTGACAAGTGCCATCATAGACTCAGAATTTTCTTAAGTTAGTGAACCTGCTTCTGGAATTTGCTACAATGCTGTCTTTTAAGTCTGTGCACTGATGATCTGCACCCTTTTACACTTTGTGGAGCTCATTACATTAATTGTTTGACCTTTCCTATAATGAAGTGAACAGTCTGCTGCTCTCTCTACTGTCTTTCCTGTGTGATCCTTCTAGATCTACAGCAGGATTCTGTTGGGCAAAAAACTGGATGACAGGTTGGGCACAAAGGTTTATAGTGAATGGGATGACGAGGCCAGCAACTGGTCACTAGTGGGGTTCTGCAGAGCTGTATTTAGGGCCAGTGCTCTTCAACATCTTCATAAATGACTTGGACACAGCATCAAGGGTATAGTGAGTAATTTTGCTGATGGTACTGTGTTGAGAGGAGTTGTTCACTCTCTTGAAGGCAGAGTGGCCCCTCAGAGAGACTTTGACAAATCAGAGACATGGGCAATCCCCAGCTGTATGAAGTTCAACAAGTGAAAGTGCTGGATTCTGCACCTAGAGATGGGACAGCCCTGGATGTACAGACAGACTGGGGAATAAGAGATGGAAAGGAGCCCCATGGAAGGGGACCTGGGGGTCCTGGTTGATGGCAAGTTGAACACGAGCCAGCAGTGCCCTGGCAGCCAGGAGGGCCAAGTGTGTCCTGGGGGGCATCAGACACAGCATGGCCAGGTGGGCAAGGGAGGGGATTGTCCTGCTCTGCTCTGAGCTGGGGCAGCCACACCTCCAGTGCTGGGGAAAGGTTTGGGAGGCACAAAGTAAGAAGTATCTAAAGCTATTAGAGAGCATCCAAAGGAGGACAACAAGGATGGTGAAGGGCTTGGGGGGAAGCCATATGAGGAGCAGCTGAGGTCACTTGGTCTGTTCAGCCTGGAGAAGAGAAGACTAAGGGGAGACCTCATCACAACTTCCATGTGATGGGAAGAGGAGGGGCAGCCACTGAACTCTTCTCTCTGGTGACCACTGACAGAACCCAAGGGATTGTCCTGAAGTTGTGTCAGGGGAAGTTTAGGCTGGGATATTAGAACCCTAATAAGGTTTGGGTAGTTGGGCACTGGAACAGGCTCCCCAGGGAAGTGGTCACAGCCCCAAGCCTGACAGAGTTCAAAAAGTGTTTGGACAACACTTTCAGGCACAGTGTGTGACTTTTGGAGTGTCCTGATCAGGGCCAGTAGTTGGACTTTGATGATCTCTGTGGGTTCGTTCTAACTCAGGATTATAGAATCATTTCATAGAATGGATTGGGCAGGAAGGGGCCTTAAAGATCACCTCCTTACAACCCCCCTGCCATGGGCAGGGACACCTTCCACTACGTAGCTAAAGAAGGCTGCTCAAAGGCCTATTCAGCTTGGGCCTGAACACTTCCAGGGTATGGAGTTGCCATACCTTCTCTGGGCAACCTGTTCCAGTGCCTCACCACCATCACAGTAAAGAATTTCTTCCTAATATCTCATGTAAGCTTACCCTCTTTCAGTTTGAAGTCTTTCTCTCTTGCCCTATGATTACCTGACCTTGTAAAAAAGTCCCTCTCTAGCTCCCTTCCAGACCCACTTGAGGTACTGCAAGGTACTCTAAGGTCTTTGCTGGGCCTTCTCCAGGCTGAACAACCTCAGCTCTCTCAGCCTGTCTTCATAGGAGAGGTGCTACAGCCCTCTGAGCACCTCCCCAGCCCTCCTCCAGTCTCACTCCAACAGGTCTATGTCTTTATATGAGGGCCTCAGAGCTGGATGCAGCACTCCAGGTGGAATCTCACAAGAACAGAATAAAGGTGAAGAATCCCCTCCCAGGATATGATTTGCTTTCTGGATTGCAAGTGTGCCTTGTCAGGCCATGCCAAGCTTCTTATTCACCAACACATCCAAGCCCTTCTCTTATTAAGAGATACTCTGAATATACTCTGTTAGTGCTTGGAATTGCTCTGACCCCAGTACAGGAGCTTCTACCAGGGATGTTCTCTGATTAAATAATTTTGTGAGCTATCAGGGGAGCTTTTCATCAAATATAGTCCAAGATAGAGGGACATACAACATGGATCCCTGGTAATGGTGGCAGATGCCCTGTTCTGTCCTATTCATATGTGAAAGGACATGAGGCATCTCTGACAGGAAGCAGCTGCTTCCATAAAGAAACATAATACAGTGAGTGAAGCTGAAGATGGCTCCTTAAAAACCTGTAAATATTAAAATAATATTAATAAATCATAAGTAGAATCACAGTTTTCAACCATAGAAATTTAAATGACATTGCTATGTTTGATGTGAGATTTGAACCTCTTGGCCTGAAAGTCACACTGGGCTTAGAAGAGCAGAGTTGAAGCTCTGCCTTGGAGAGGGAGAGCTGAAACAACCTGGACCATCACCCAAAATACAGACAGGACACTGTGGCCCACGAAAAGTCACATGGTGTGACTGGCAATGCTTTACAAAGTGAGTTTGGATGAAATACATGTCTGTGAACAGAAACAGGAAGAAAACAGGAAGAAAAAAGGAAGAGAACATCATAAATGTTGGAAGTAAAACACAGGAGACAAGGGGCATAAGTAAGAAAAAAACCCTTTATTTTAAAGAAAATTTCTGAGTGGAAACAAACAAACAAACAACATAAAGCGATAAAACAGAAACATTATTGTCGCAAGAGACATCAAAGGAAACAGATGCAGGTACTTTGGAAAGTGGTCATGGGTTCTCCCTTTATTGTGGGATGACCTCCACTTTTTTACAGAAAGTCAGAGGCCAGTTTGATTGGTAACACAAAAGGTAAACCTTTCTACCAATTGGTCATCCCAGAGGGACATCAGAAAAAGGTCTCTAATATAAAAAAGAATGCAAACATTCTTATATTTACAAAACATTGTTCTTCTGTTTACCAGAAGAAAGCCTGGGAAAGAACCCTTCTTAATATGAAAACATTCAGGCTTGAAACTCAGGACTACACGTTATTTCCTGTTGGTGGATTCTTACCATACAAGGGAAAACAAGACATAGTTCCACAACAGGTGGATCTCTTGGATCACACAAAAGAAACAACCAGCTCCATCAAACATTCTTCTAACAGTCAGGAATTGGGGGTGAAGAAAGTAGCAGAAACACCAGGATTATACCCAGGGAAATCTGGTTTTTTAAAGCCCAGGAACTACAAGGGCAAGGTTAAATGTAGGTCTGCTGCCGAGCTAGGGAAGTCCCCCATGAGCAGAGCATGGGCTAGGATTTGAGAAATCTGATAGTACTTCAGATATATCTTCCACTTCACTGTGCTGCACTTTAGTCCCACTGATGTGAAAGAGAAATCTTTCCTGCCTACCAAAATAAGCAGTGAGGAATAAAGTAATTCATCACTCTGGAGATACTGGTACGATCTGCTGTAGTTAGATAACAACTGAATTCCAAGAAGAAAGGCCTGCTAGGTTTTCCTGTTAGCTGGGACTCCTTTGCTTGGATAAAGCCTGAAAACCTCCCACAATTTACAGCTCTTGAGCCCAAATATGATTGCATTGCCAGACCTGAGTCTCAGCAGAGGTGGTAGGAGTATGGTCACCTGAGGTGAAACACGGCATAAGAGGATGCTGGTGCTAAAAGTGCCCAAACTGTGTCTGCATCAAAGGCTTCTAGCAAAAGGCATGCTGATCAATGGAATTGACAACTAAATCATTTGGATAAGTAATAGATAAACTATGTAACTTATTACATAAAATATGTAATTAAATGTTATTTGTGAACTAGGAAGTCCAGCAAGAAGGTTGAGTTGACTGTCCAAAGCAGCAGGAAGGTCAACTCCCCTTCTCAGCCAAGTCCCAGAAGCACCAAGCACACCAAATGTTCCTCACAAGATTGATGGGACCAAGAGTTTCCTTAGTCACCCACAGAGAGCAGACAAAGACATTTCCTCTGTTGTCTCTTCACAGGGTGGGAGGGAGGAGGCTGGCTGCATCTGCCACAGGGCCTCACAGCAAGCTGCTGATGATAAGAGCCCCAGCAGCCCTTGCTGGCTGGCACTGTGTCAGCAGCAGCAGCTCTGAAACGACCAGCACATCCCCTGTGCCTCTCATCTGGCACAGCCCCTCACTGGCCACACCAACCAGAGCCTACCTGTACCACCACATTCAGCAGCCACATGAGTATATCTCACAACCTTTTTTAACTAGCAATAACCTGCAGAAATTAGCAAAAGAAGTGAAAAAATAGAGATCTTCTAGAGGTTTTAAGCTGCTTACCCACTTTTCTTTAGTTTTTCTAAGGTTGTCTTCTCACTCATAAAATTCTGGCGTGGACAGAAGAGGGTTTCCCAGTCTGCTTTGCTTGTAGCACCTTAGGTAGGTGGACTTTTTCTTTAAATAAGTGCATAGGTTGTTGCTGGCACGAAGCAGATTAAAGTCAGAGGCATGTGTTAAAACAATCGCTCTGCAGAGTTCTTCAAATTAAATAGTGTCCTTGTTAAAATATCTATAGGAGAATAATTTTTCAGATAAGAAAGCTAAATAGTCACATTAAATGCTTCCATACCTCGAGTTTAGAGATATGGTGTTTAAATATAAAATTTAAAAATCTCCCAAACTGAAAATGCTGTACCAACAAGAAAGCCCAGGCTCAATGTAGAGGCTCATCTCTCTAAGAATCCTTGTCAGATTAACCTCAGACTTTACACATATAAAAATCCTTCTCTGGCTAGAGAAAATAATTGAAAAATTGTGAGTAGAAAGCAGCTTTTTTTTCAGAAAGTTATGAAAAGGAGGTTTTGCTACGTGTAATCCTCCCAATGGAATTACTGGAATATTCTTAATACATGAAATATTTTAGGTTTTCAAGTCTATACTCACAGTCTCACTGGATTGCACCTATAGATTATCAGACTACTAGGCTTCCTATCATTCCTCCTGATACTTTTTTTCTGTTTCAAGACTTTCTGTTGGAAAAGGTTAGCATCCAAACCCAACACAGCTGTAGTAGTTGAACAGCTGCCTCACTTTTGAGATGAATGGTGTAGCTTTATCCCCAAGTGCACTCAGTGCTGACTGATGTGAGACGCTTCCCAGATGATCACATCCAACCTCTGATCTCTCAGCAACTTATCACTGGGAGATGAGGGCATTAGCTGTGGGAATGGGCTGCAGGGACTGCAATAGCCTTTACCTGATGGCCTGAAGACATTCCCTTTTCCATTTCTTGCTGAAAAAGATAGCCCGGCCAAAACCACTGCCACAAGTTGTGGCAAAAAGCTCTGCTTTTGCTTTCACAGAGAGAAGCCCGTGCAGCTCTTCCCAACACTTTGTATTGCCTTGGTGCTTCTGGTCTTGGCTGGCTTCTTCAGCCTATGCAGCTGGTTAGAGACTTCCACTGGTTAGAGAAATACCACCTGTTCCCTCACAACGACAAAGCCAGCCTCTTGTGACCTTGGTGCAGGCTTGGAGGAGACGGAATCCATGGCCTTCTCTGCCAAGCTTGGAGGTGAGTTTGCAAAGCATGAAGGCTTAGTAGGAGCAGGCAAGATCTGTTGAAGGTGTTATAAATGAACCAGCCCATTTAATAATTAGGGAATTTATTAAAATTGACAAAGCATAAGTTTTAAGAAGCCACAAGCAAAATAGTGCTGAGCTGGGCGATCGGCACTGGATGAACCCAATTCGGATTCTATCGCTCCGAAACCCCGTGGTTCACCATCCTTGCTGTGGTGTGGTCCTATTTTCTACTCTTCTTCGGTGGGAGTCTTCTTGCTATTCTGTTGACTCTTGCTTTTTCAGCATATCTGTACATTCTTATTTTCTTGCTGTGGTTTGCTAAAAATTTTCCAGAGTTGGGTGATTGATCCATTTCTTCTACTGGAATTCTGCTCTGAGAAAAACATCCTTAGCAAAAAGTTTTCAAAATTGGCTGATTGATCCTTTTCCTTACCAGAATTCTGTTCTGGAATAAGCATCCTTGGGTTTTGCTGGACGAATAAAATCTCTTGGGAAAAACATATCTTCAGACAGCTTATCTCTGTTTGATGTTTTTAGTCTTTCTTTCCTTATCATTCAATGCAAAACTGCTTCGGCTTTGGTTACATAATGCTATAGGTTTTTGTTTTAAATTTTTTCTGCACGAATTATTTTGCAACATATATTACAAAGGCTTGCCTAAGCAGTTCACAGGTATGCAAACACAAAATATTGGTGTTTCCTTCAGTTTCATTTCTTAGGCTACTCAGTGTAGTCCCTCCTTTTGGTAACAGCAATTCTTGGTGGTGTTTTCCCCATCAGAGTTCTTGGCAGCCAGTAACTTTGTTATATGTATCTTATTGCAATACAGCACACTGCTGCAGTTCTTGTACAATGTTCAGCACTTTCAGGAATCATATCAACCCTAGAAGAGTCTGATCCTGCTCTTATCACAGGTAATGACAGAACTTTTCCATGAAACCTGTACATGCTAGCTATCCATTTAATCTCACTCCTCAGAAGGCAAGGAGAACAGCAAGTGGCAGGGGGCAGGCTGGAGAGGGGTGTTGGGGTGACTCAGCAGCAGCCCCAGCGTTTAGGCTGCTCACAGCCCGGAAACACTGCGCTGGCAGCCGGGATCGATGGCATGGTGGGGCTTGTCCTCCCCTCCTGTTTCCAGCAGCTGATCAAACTGATCTGCTGTCCAGTGCCTGCTACTGGGGATATGTGTTTATTAAGGGTAGAAGCTGATCTCACTGTGATACCTGGTATCCACTGCTCTACCTAGCTCCATGAACCTACATTTCCTTTAGCCATTCTTCCTCCCCCTGCTCAGCCTAGCATTCTCAACTGGAGAATTCCCCTCAAGAAAAAAACAAGCTGTGCATTGCAGGGAACCCAATTATGATACCAGAGCTGAGAACTGGGCACTAAGGCTGCTAGAACGAGTTTGCTAGTGAATTCCCCAAATACTTTTTTTTACATTTTGGGAAAATTAGCTGGAGAGACACTGGAAAATTCACAAGCACCTCATACACTTCTAAGTAAGTGTAAACACCTGGGGATGTTCACTGATAAGTTTAACAGCTTCTCTATGAAGTCACTAGCTGTTCAAACATGTAATTATGTGTTAACAAGCTTAACTGGGCAAAAAATAAAGATTCAATAATTGGAGGATGGTATGCTTTTCTTTCTTGTTTCCATGCAGTTTGGAGGCAGCTTATGTACCTTTACTTGTCCAAGTTAAAAAAATAATATAAAATGACCTTTTAGGAGCCCTTCAGCAGCTTGGCAATTGTGTCATTCTAGTTCTTTCAACAGTCAGATGGACTCAAGAGAAACATGGTTTCCTAGCCAGGGGAGTGTAGAGCAAGCTATGGTTTCTCATATAGCCTGCTTTCTTAAAATTCAGGGCTCCTGAAATTCATATTGCACCAGCAGTGCTTTTCCCCCATGACAATTCAAAGCCTAGAGAGCTTTGGATTTTACCCTATTTAAAAATAAATACATGCTAATTATAGGACAAAAGTAAAAAATCTCCATTCTACTGCGCTGTGCAACTCTGCTGCTTGGCATGGGCAGAGGGTTCAATGCACCTTTGCTGTGAGCAATGGGGAGGGCTGAAAAGGAAAAATCAATGCCATTTCTTGTTCAATTAAGTTCATTGTGATTCAGAACCACCTCCTCACACTGCAGAGCCTGCAAGAGATCAGTGCTGCAATCACTACCTTTTAACAGCTTGCTTTCTCCGTCTGGACTGCACAAGTCAGTCACTGGCAGGGCATCACACTCTGAGAAAAAGAAAAAAGGGGGAAAGAAAAAAACATCCTTAAGGGCCCCCCTGAAATACATTGTCAGAAATCACAGGTCTTCAGGTGGGCATTTCATAGAAGGGGAGAGAGGGCAGTTTCCTCAATGTGTCATTTTATTTAGATGTCAGAACTACTGCTGTCTTTTTACCCTTCAGTAAAAAGTTTGCTCTCCTTGTTGCCTGGATGAGAAATATCTGCAATACCTATCCTGCTGCTTGGTCTCGCTCAGGCTAAGCAGTGTGATGGTCTGGCTCAAAGACTTTTGGAAGTCAATAGAAAGATTCTGAGGACTCTGTTGGACTACAGCTCAGATCAGCCCAGGAGACAGGGGCTATCAAGAGATCATGACAAAGGATTTTTAGGGGCCCTCCCACTCTCTCCTTCTCTTTCACTATTCTCAGGCAACTGGAAAAAAAAAAAAAAAAAAAAAAAAATATCCTGTGCAGTAGAATGGGTAACCTGGAGAATTTCTAATCCCAAGCCCCAGCCGGCTGAGGATGCCAAGGTCAGCAATGGTGCAGGGTGCCCCCTCAATGGCAGCACCCCACAGGCCTGCTCAGCACCTCCTGAAAGAGGAGACCAGGATGCTTGTGAGCATGTCTCACTCTAGTGACAGGACAGACAAACTACAGCAGCCTGCCTCTTCCCAGCCTGCCTTTAATGGCTACAGTCTGTTCCCCAGCTGGAGGGGCTTGTCCAAGGCCCTTGGGGCTCAGTCTCCAAATTACTGGGGTCTAGCAGAGCAAACAGCTCATTACAAAACCCAAAGATGAGAGTGTTCAGGGATGGCACAGGCAAAGAGCAACATGAGAAAGAGAAGTAGCTCCTTAATGTTACTAGACAGAGGTCTTTGGCGCTCACAAAGATGGTTTTAGGTCCTGGATGCATTTAAGCTAATGGCAATGGATAAGTGATGCATGAAACACCTTAGTTCACAGCCATCCACATCCCTTTCCAGCTACTTTATTGCACTGCTAGATCATATTCACGAGCAAGACAAGTCCTCAAGGAGGCTGCTGGCTGTCAGGTGCTCTTAGGCACTTACCAACAGCAGCCGAGGACTGCTCTTGACTTTCCCAGCTGCAATCACCTGCATGGCAGCTGACACATGACAGTGATAATTGAGCTATTTGTGCCAACTGGGGCATGCACAAAACGAACATGGCCCAAATGCAGGTTCTGAAGAAGGATGTTCCTTAATGAATGCATACTTCTCTGCTCAAGTCATGCCTTTGTGAAATCAGTTCGCAGTTCTCATCAGGAAGAAGCTCTTCTACTCAGATTCACAGGATTTACCTCTGACCTTTCCCAATTTCCAGTGTCATAAATAGGGTCCTGAAGCTAATAGTAGAGAAGGGATGAAGTAGTTGCCTGTTCTCAGCATCTTTGCAAATCAGACTGCTGATGCATGTACAGATCCATAAAGTGTTTCCTTGTCACAGAGCCCTTTTCACCTTTGTATGCATTCTTCCTGCCAGATTTTATCTTTCCTAGGAAAGTGAGATCTCGCTTGAAGTTCTTGCAATGCCCATGTGAGTGGCTGAACATCTGTCCTAGCAATGTTCTCATCAGCCCACAATTAATTAACACATTGGTTTTCTGCTCTCTAAAGCCCCACCTTCCCCTGAAATTTCGGTTTTTGTGACTAAGGATTGATGAGAAAATGTTGAAGCAATATCTTCCTATGATAGCTGGAAATCTGATAAGGTTGGGTCTTTAAATATATATTTATGAGTTTTTTCTAGAACAAATCATATTGACTGTTACAAAGAAAACTCAGAGTGGTATTTCAGCTATTGAAGTCCTACTGTAACTGAAGGTTAATAGCTGCTGTGGCAGTAGATACTCTATAAATCAATGGCAGAAAGACATGAATCAGAATATCACCCCACTGAGGTATATCCCTTCTCACTGTGGTCAATAGAAGTTGTTCTGCCAACGTCCATGGAAGCAGGAAATGTTCACATGTCAGCAAATTTTAATACTGGTTATTGATAGATATTGAGGTTATAGGCTTTATGCACCCAGTTTTTACTCTGGCAATGGCACTGTTTGCTCCGGAACTAAAGTTTGGTTCTGAACCAAGATCCAGAATTTGGTCATTGGCATTTACAACCAGAGAAGCTGAAATTATCTTAATGCCACGGGACTACATTCAAGGTTATTACCAGGCACTCAGGATGGCAAGTGTCTGGGCCAAGGTGCCTGTTAAGGATGTCAGAGAGTGAACAACAGCTCTGGCATGTTACCTACAACTCATCCCAAACCTTCCAATTCCTTACATGGTGTGGATTTCACCATAAGGAAGCAGTCACTGGAACAGCCTCCAAAAGGATGGGCTGGAGTCCCCAGCACTGGAAGTTTCCAAGACACAACTGGAGAGGGTGCTAGATAATCTCATCTAGTTTCCCATTTCCATCTAAGGTTGGACGAGATGATCTCTGGAGGTCTCTTCCAACCTGAGTTGTCCTATGGTTCCTTGTTCTATGACAATAGTCATTCTGGATGCCAGGGAATCCACCCATACAGGCCTTTAACAGCCATTTTCCAAGTCTGTGTACTTCCCTCCAGCCTATAATCAAAGGTTCATTACATTTGCCATCAAAGTGAAAAAAATCCAAAGACTGGCTTCAGGCTTCTGCTTCTTGAAGGAAAATTTCAGTGGAAAAGATGCCAATAGCTGATACTGCTTTTCTTCTGCGACTGCTTTACTGAAACCACCCCACTCTTTTGAAACATCCACAGGCACCTTAAGCAAATCATGTGTTGCAAACATAATTGTAGTGGGTGTGAACTCCATCTGGCTAGGGAAGCGCAGGCTCGCCTGCCTCCCCTCAGCTCGCCTGGGCTCAGCAGCAGAGCCAGTGCCACAATCCAATGGAAGGGGGTCATGCTCATAAGCAGCACTTTGAGTGCACGCACAGGCACCCTCCTAAAAATATATCCCAGAGGAGTGCAGTTAAATGCAAACACTGCTCTTTCTGTAATAGATATAGCACTTTCCTTACTGGATTGGCTGGCACAAGCTGATCATGGTCAAGTGATGCCTTGGTTTTTGAAGACTGTTTTTTGAAAGAAAGAAAGTACTGAAGAATGAACACAGAGACTAAGCTTTTCAAATTAACATAGAGGAGTCTGGCATTCTCGTATTCCCCTTTGAAAATCAGAGATGCTGGGCCTGAAGTTTCCATTATTCTAATAACTTTCTAAGTTTATATCAGATCATTTTTTTAATGTTTCAAATAGGTTACAAATACCTTAAACAGTATTTTTCTTAAGATTGGTATCAAGCAATAATGTCACTTTTATATCCACTCAGCCATATAGATTTTTCTTTCTCAATTTTGTATTTGAAATCAGAGCAACATTTCAGAAGTATATTTTCACAAGAATGGAATGACAATGATTTTTGTGGTGAATGATAAATGCCATTTTAGTACTAATTTATAGAGACACGTGGAGTAGATTCTTGCATAACTTTAATTTTTTATCCTTAGCTAAAATTAGATACAGCCAGCCAGTAATGAAGCCAGGTGTCTAATGAAAAGACCACCTAAAAAACCCTTTAGAAGTCTGGCTGTTTAGCAAAAGGTATTTCTTTAATCCTACCTGTCACATTTTCCATGTGTTCTCATCATTTTTTCTGCTTAAATATAATCTTGGAGGGTCATACTTTGAACAGATATTCATTTATCAGCTGCGTTTGATACTTCCATGTGTTTTCCTGGCTGGCCACCTTGCTCTAGGGAAGGCAGCAGCTGAGGACTGGGAGCCACAGCAGGAGCAAGAACAGCCACCTCTGCAGGACTGTAAGGCAGTCAGTCAGTCCATCCCTCCTTCTCAGGATACCAGCAAGGCAGGAGGGTGCGGAGGCACAAGTCCCTGGCTCCTGTTTCCTGACCTCCAGGACCAGGTCTCTGGCTGACAGTGAGGGAGAGAAAAAGCAAGCGGTCACCTCCTGGTAGAGGCTGTGTTACTGCAGGATGAGCTAACATCGAATACATTGCTCAACACCCATGGGAGGGACTTTTTTAATATCACCGTAATCACTGGACCCTCCCCTTCAACCTGAGACGATGCTTAGAATAAATCAGTCTCTGACTGACAGCACCAAAGATTTAGTTTTTATCCCTATTACTAGCCTGAAAACATGAAATAAAAAGCCCATGGTGTGAGCCGTTTGAAGAGATATTTTGCATTTTAAAAAAGGGATGAAGGGAAAAAGAATTTGTGGGGATACAGACAGCTTTGCTGGGGAAAGCGTCTCTCTGTTACCTTGAGCCGGCTGCCTCTTTTGAGTTTCAGCCATGACAGCCAGCAAGCCAAAAACTAAATGAGAAAACACATCCTCTAAACGTGGTGGGTCCCCTTGTGGTAGATGATTTCGGTGGAGCTAAGCTGGAATTAAATCATCTGCCCAGCACACCGCTCTGTGCCTGGCAGCAGCAGCACAGGGCTGCCCACCCAAATATCCAGGCAGCCCCTTGGGCACCGGGAGCAGCCCACGCCAAGCCCGTCGCTATCCCTGGCAGAGCTATATCTAGCCAGCAGCCGTGGGCTCTGTCCCTCTGCCTCCGCCACGGCATGACACGGCAGCCAACCCTAACAAGTGGAGCATGAGGCTGCTGCTGCCAGGGTGGAGAGCTTTTCTTAAAAACAAGGGCAAAGTCGTGCTGATGAGCAAATTGTCCTAACAGGAACTGAGCAGGGCACCGCCAGACGTTCCTCTCCTTAATCACAGACCGATGTCTCTTACAGACTGGCTGATATTCAAGCACCTTCTAAAACATGACACCTTCTAATACCAGGTTGGGAAAAAAAATAAAGGAAAAAAAGGACAGTCTGATAAACAACTGTCCCCCCTTCATCCTGCTCCCCAGCACCAATAGAGCTGAGAGTGCTGCTATTTGAGATGGGCAGAAACCACTGGCTTTTGTTCAGAATCTATAGTGCAGTGGGCCCCTTCCTGAGGCAGGGAAGGTGGTAAGACTGGAGTCAGGCTTGAATTTCAGACAGATCTGGACTGCCCCAAAAGTCAAGAACGTTTAGAGGAATTTGGCCAGACCCTTTTTTCCTCTGTAATTGATGCCTCGAGCTGTGAGATCTCTTTTTGTTGTTGCTTGGCCAGAAATCCCCTAGAAATGCCTGTTCTTATGAGATTTGTGGCCAGATTGCCAGAGGCTACACTCATTTCGGCAGTGATGGACATATCAAAAGCCAGATATTAAACTCTTCCTGATTGTGCATTGGAAACTGCACCAAAATTCATTCCAAAGCAGATTTGCAGAGTGTAATATTCAACCCAAGCCTCTTGGAGCCAGCCCAGCCTTTAACCTGAAGCTATAGCTTCTCTGTCCTCAGAAAAAAAAAAAAAAAAAAAAAAAAACCAACCAAAAAAACAAGGAGCTGACAAAACCATAGCAGATATGTATATAACTCAATAAGAAATAATAAACAAATAAACCAATACAGTTATCAGTAGGGCAGAGAAGTGAAATGAAAAATTCCTCTTGCTGGCGCCTCCACAATCTGGTGCTCCTGCAAAGGTGTCTTGTCCTTCTTAACAGCAAACACAGCCACAAACGGCCAAGCTGCTGAGAACTGATAAGTCTGAAGTTTATACCCATGTACCTCAACCCACACTCCTTTCATCCTCTTCCTTTTTTTATCCTGATAATGCATGAACTGTGATATATAAAAGGTGTTTTGGGCTATCTAACCCATCTCTCTAGGGAAAAGGACAGGGTTCCACATTTTGATAACTGCTTCAATCTCTTATGTGTTATAAAATCCCCCACCACCACAGACCAAAGAGCTGGGTAAAAGTGTTTTGCCTTAGCTTCATCTTAAAACTTTTGCTACTTTGAAGGAGAACTTTGTGCACAGTGCAAACCTTAGCCTTTGCCTCCTTGACACTGCCAATGTTTTCAGGAGGGCATAAAGGACAACCCTACTCTGGGCTGCAGCTTTATGGCAGAGTGAACGGAAGGGCAAGCTGCCAGGGGACACAGCCCCACGGCCTGTGCCTTGCACTTCATTCACTACCATGTGCCCACGTGCTGAGCTGGCTTTGAGAGCTGGCTGAAAATGAACCCTTTTTTTTTTTTTTCTAATTTGTCAGATTAGTTTTCAGGCAGCTCTGTCCTCTAATTCTTCTCCCTGTCCATAGTGAAAATCTATAAATAAGAAGAAAAGGTGGAACAAAAAGAAATTATGAGAAGGCACAGAGATGGCAAGCCAGTGTTTTTCATCTGCAGGGCCCAGCTGATGGCTGGAGTAAAATTACCTTTAAGTTCCTTTTAGTTACCTAAAATTACCTTGCCTTTGAGTTGGAGAAACTGAGCTTGGGGTTTCATGATGGCTTTGAGGGGACGCACATGCAGGCTGGCACTGCACACATTAGGTAGACCTAAAGAGGCAGTGGCATTCACCAGCACTATTTTGTGAATGGAGCTCTCAGCAAGGAAGCTTTCCCTCTTGCCCTCCAGTTTCTTTACTCCTAGTTGCACTGTCATTTAACCCCCTGCAATTCCTCTCCTTGCCGGGTGGGCTTCAGGCATCTGCAGCCCACGCGAGTCACGGGTTCCCGGCCTGGCAGCTGCCGTCTCTCTGTCTTTGGGGTCCGAATATTGGCACGAGTGGTTTGTGAAGGAGAGGGACCGGCAGCTGGTCCAGGACCCTGCAGCACAGCCAGCACAGCAGGGCTGAGAACTGGGGGGAACTGGGAGGAATGAAAGCCAACAGTAATTTTCACTCCGACGAGCCCCTCTTTGGCTCCTGGAGATGCTACAGATGGGTAGTGAAGGTCAGAGCTGAGCTGGGCGGAAAAGTGGGCAGTAAAAGAGCCGCGGGAGAAGGCTGTAGGGGTTTTGTCTAAATGCTTTGTGCTGGGAGAAGCCCATGCTGGCACACTGAGGTCCCTCTCGTGCTGCTGGAGGGGATGGCCTTGAGGACGGTCCCGGCAGGGTGCCTGGGTGACGGAGTACCCCAAAACAAGCCTTATCCGCGGCAGGGCTTATCGGATCCTCGGGCGGCCCCACGTCCTCCCACAGCCCCATCACACCTGTAGCCTGTCCGCAGAGAATGGGGTGCGATGGCTGGGTGCCACGGTCCCAGCCGCAGGGCAGCCCCACCGCGATTCCCCAGGGCTGTCCCACGCGCGACCCCTTTCGCCACGCCACCCTCTGCGGTGTCACCGCCGGGCTGCTACCGCCGGGCTTGAGCGCCAGCAAAAAGGCCGGGAGAGACCAGCCCCCCTCCTTCCCCGCTCCCCCCAAACCTCAGCCCGAGGGTGACGTCATGGTGGGGGAGGGGTGGGCAGGGGGAGGGGACCCCCGCACGTCCCTGTCCCCCTGCACGCTGCGCAGCGCGGGGGCCGGGCCGGCCAGCCCCGACGGGGCGGCCCCGGGGGCGGGGGGGGGGGGGGGGGGGTTCTGCCGTGCTATCCCCACCTCCGGGGGGCGGCTCCTCCGTGTGCGTGTCTGTGTGTGTGCGTGTCTGTGTGTCTGTGCCTCTGTGTCTGTGTCTGTGTGTCCCCTCCCGCCCCCGCAGCGCACCCGCCCCAGGGGGACGGTCCCGGCTGCCGCCCCCATCGCCACCACACGGGGCAGGAGGAGCGCGGGGAGCGGGGGGGAGTTTCTCGGTGATTTATGGGGCGGGGGGACACGGGGAGAGCGGGTAAATCCAGCCTGTGATGCCTATAAATGGCGCTCCTCTTCCAAGGTGCACATTTATTAAAAAAAATTATATATATATATAAGAAGGGGGAAAAAAAACCCGGTCGGTGTCATCCCCCCACGTCAGGGCCGGTGGTGGGCGTGAGGCTGTACTTCCTCCGCCCCCTCCTAATGGAGCGAACCATTCCCAGCCAGCCTTCCTCGCCCTCTCCCGCTGCCTCCCTCTTCCTCTCCTTCTCCTCTTGTCTCCCCCCCTTGTCTGCAAAGTCCTCCGCTGCTCGGAACTTGTTGGCAATGTCTATTTTTCAGCTTTCCCCCACGTTCTCCAAAGTAACTATTTAAAGATCTGCAGCCGCAAATGGTTTTACTAAATGTAGGATGGGACTTAAGTTGAACGGCAGTTATATTTCTCTGATCCTTGCTGTACAGATAGGTAAGTGGACTGCCAAATTCCGTGTCAAGTTGCGCGCACCCCAGCCCGGCTGATGCATGCAGGAGCGGAACGTCGGGATAACCCGCGCGGCGCGGGGCGGCGGCGGCGGGACCCCGCTCTCGGCTCCCCGCGTTCCCTTCGCCGCGGCAGCTCCGCGTTCCGGCACGCTCTCCAGGCACGGGAGTCCGCGGGAGAGGGAGCCGGTTTCTAATTTCTCGTAAACCACTTTTGTTTTTCGTTTTCCTAAAGCGGTGCACGCTCACTCATACTTCGCTTTTTATTTCCTCTCCGCCTCTTCTTCTTTTCCCTCCTTTTCTCTCGGTCCCCACGAATGGTTGCGTTCGTATCTGGTTTTCGGATATCCCCTTCGTTCCTTCCACTTACAATTTGGTGACTCCAGTGCTAAGAAATTCTCCTCTTCTCCCCGAGGGACAGAGAAATAAGAACCGGCACAAAGTGTCTTGCGAGAGATCTAGCTGGAAAGTTTTTTTGCAGAAAATCAGGGGGGCAAGCGAAGGTCTCCCTTTGGGAACCAGAACGTTTTCCCATTTGCAGAGCACCTTAAAACCAAAGATAACCCATCACTAAATTAAAAGAGATAACTCAAATGCGGCGATTAACAAACAAAAATTACTTCTAAAAATCGCTGAGTCCCACCGCCCAATGTTAATTTTGTGCTTGGAGAAGACCTGTCAAAAATCGAGCAGGTCCAAAAAAATTCTATGTATGCTGTTACTTAAAATAGAACAGGTTTCTTTCCGTGCCGGTGTGTATTTTGTGTGCTTGTTGCTGGTTTTGTTCAATATCTTGAGGTTTTCTCTGGTTGCTTTTGTTGGTTTGCTCTCGGGTTCATTTTATACGTTTCTCTCCTGATTTTTTTTTTTTTTTTTAGTTACGGACACTAAACAGTCTCCAAGTTAATGACCACTTTGGTCCTATATAGGCAAATTTAAATACTATCTACTGGATATGCAGATTCCCGAGCATGATCCAAAACTGGGTTTTAAGGAAAGGGGGATTAAAGCATGTCTTTTATTATCTATACTGTCAGACGAGCCCTTTGAAAATATTTTCCTGCAAAGGAATTCTGATGCAATTAAAAAAAAAAAAAGGAAAAAAAAAAAAAGCTCGGCATTGCTTTTTAGAGATCCTTTTGCTCGTAACATCTCTCTCCAGACAACCTCTGCAGCATTTTATAGGTACCAAAGAAAGAAGAGGGGAAAAAATATTTCTAAAAGGAGGGAAGCATTAGAAAGAGAGGCAAAATACCTTGAACACTTCCTCATCTAAAAAGGCGGGGGGGGGGGGGGGGGGGGGGGGGGGTGGCAGGTGGGGGGAAGAAATAGTGCAAGGAAATGTTGACCTCTGGGAGATGTGATTAAATGATGCGAACCCCTACATTCGTATTACAATTCAATTTTAAATAAGGCTGAACTCTTCAGAAGGCCAGTTTCTGTACTGTCAGAGAAAGAAGGAGGAAGGCTTTTTTTGGATGTTATCCTCAATTTCAATCCTTGCAGGTTTTGATTGTGTGTTCGTTCATTCGTTTGGAGGAGAAAGATTTTCTTTCTTTCGTGTTTATTTGGTTCAGCCGAGGGCGGATTTTATTGAAATTTTAAAAGGCAGCTAGAGTAGCTGGGAAATGCCGTTCCCGGGCTGGTGTGAGCATGAGCAGTCATTTGGAAAGTTACCCCCAAATACTGCTGCACACCGCCGGGATGGTGGCGGTGCGGTGGCTTTGCGGTGCCCTGGAAGGGGACGGCTTTCAAGCTCGTGGAGGGTTTTTCTCCTCTCTGCTCCTCCTTCGGTATTTCGGGTAACCTTCCCCGCACCTCCTCCACACCTCCCCACCCCCGGAATCAGCCTCTGGTTGTCGGTGTGGGGTTTGCAAAGGGCAGCTGGCTTTGCCCCGTCCCCGGTAAAGGCTCGTGTGAAATGGATGCTCGGCTCGTTCCCAAAATGTCTATGCACCGGGACATAAAAAAAAAAAAAAAAAAAAAAAAAAAAAAAAAAAAAAAAAA